>JANSVA010421279.1:0-20773 GCA_025504915.1 Erythroxylum reticulatum | reverse complement strand
GTGCATTTGTAAATACTATATTATATAGAATATAATAACTGTCGGATTTGATATGAATAAAAAAAATTAATAAATGTTCAAAGATGTTTTACACAACAAAGTGTAGTTTGATATTCTACAATTAAAAATCACAGCTTAATCCGGATAAAGACATTGACGATCGAAGTACTATCCTGAAAAATATCCTAAAATATTGTCCCAATATCAACCTCGAAATAAAAATAAGCAAAGTTAACAACGGAAGTAAATTTTCCTTGATTTCCTCAAGCTGATTTTCTGATCATAAATATATCATCCCACTATAGAAATATAATCTTGATATAGCTGGTTGTAGGAGCACCGGGCTAAAGAATAAGAAATATAGGACGTGAAGAAACATGAGCCTCGAACCACTATCCACCTGCCAGCAAAAAAGAAGTAAAGTCATGATACTAATAAGTAGAAAGCATCAAACATACTCATCCTCAAAAAGACCTCATCTAAATAATGGATACACAAAGTTTTATTAAAAAGTACATAAAGAAAACACCAGTATGTGATTAAATTGTAAAATATAAACAACCTTGATCTAAAAAAGGAAAAGGAAAATAAACCTGTATAATTAACGACTCTAATATTGGTCAACTACTTGCAACATATATATGGATCAATGCAACTAAGAGTAAAAATGTTACGCTAAAACAATTGCAGATACATGGAAGAGTAATTATTTCTGAATTTAAACCCAGTCTGAATTGATTTAGTCTAATAAACTATATTTAACCTTAATGTTTGGGTTGAACTGAGCTTAACATCCGAATTCAATTAAAATGGAGCATAAGTTTAAACCTAACTAATCCAAAATGCAATATATCAAATTCAAATCTAATAAAGGAAATCCACATCTGTATTGCTATATTTTGATACAGTAGAACATTGACAATAGCGATATGATATGAATTGGGCAAACAAAATGATGGAACCTACTCAGAGCAGTTATAAGATTATGAGAATGAGCGGTATACATTGACAAAGAGGAAAAATAATTACATGCCATTATACTATATTTAAGTCTATAATATACTAACCTCATCTTGCTAATGAGTTGACACCCTATTTCAAGATTTGTGCTTCTCTCAGACTTGGCATCTGTATCAGCAAAGATTAACATAGGTTAGATTCGAGCAGAAAATTTAAAAATTAAATTAAAATTCAATTCGCATAAAAAAATATATTTTTGTCAAAATACTATAGCTGCTATATTGTTATGAAGAAAAACAAAAACCTACAAATTGGAACAAGTTGCAAAGATAAGATCCTACCAAGGTAAAAACTAAAGGCACTGATTAATCCAAAATGCAACATATCATATTCAAATCTAATCAACGAAGTCTACATCTATATTGGTATATTTTGATACAACAGAATATTAACAGTAGTGATATGATATGAATCGGGCAAACAAAAGGATGGAACCTACTCAAAATAGTTATAAGATTATGGGAATAAGCAGTAGAGATTGACAAAGGGGAAAAACAATTATATGCCATTATGATATATTTATGTCTATCATGTACTAACCTTATCTTGTTGATGAGCTGACACCCTATTTCTAGATTTGTGCTCCTCTCAAACATTGCATCTGTATCATCAAAGATTAACATAGATTATATTCAAGCGTAAAATTTAAAAATTAAATTAAAATCCAATTCTCTTCCAAAAAATTAGTACACTTTCTGTCAAAATACTATAGCTGCTATATCGTTATGAAGTAAAATATAAATCTACAAATTAGAAAGAGTTACAAACATAAGATCCTACTGAGGCAAAAACTAAGGGCACTGATTAATCCACAATGCAACATATCAAATTCAAATCTAATTAAGGAAATCTACATCTGTATTTGAATATTTTGATATAGCAGAATATTGACAACAATGATATGAAAAATTGGGCAAAAAAAAAGGATGGAACCTACTCAAAGCAGTTATAAGATTATGAGAATGAGCGGTAAACATTGAAAAAGGGGGAAATCAATTACAAGCCATTAGGCTATATTTAAGTCTATAATATACCAACCTCATCTTGCTGATGAGCTGACACCCTATTTCTAGATTTGTGCTCTTCTCAGACTTGGCATCTGTATCATCAAAGATTAACATAGATTAGATTTAAGCATAAAATTTAAAAATTAATTGAAATCCAATTCTTATCCAACAAAAGTATACTTTCTGCCAAAATACTATAGCTGCTATATCGCTTTGAAGCAAAATAGAAAGCTAAAATTTGGAAAGAGTTGTAAAATAAGATCCTACCAAGGAAAAAACTAAAGGCACTAATTAATCTAAAATGCAACATATCAAATTCAAATCTAATCAAGGAAATCTAAATCGGTATCGATATATTTTGATACGGCAGAATATTGACAGCAGTCATATGATATGAATTGGGCAAACAAAAGGATGGAACCGACTCAGAGTAGTTATAAGATTATGGGAATAAGCGGTAGGCATTGGCAAAGGGGAAAAAAGAACTACATGCCATTATGCTATATTTAAGTCTATAATATACTAACCTCATCTTACTGATGAGTTGACACCCTATTTCTAGATTTATGCTACTCTCAGACTTGGCATCTGTATCATCAAAGATTAACATAGATTATTTTCAAGCATAAAAATTTAAAATTTAAATTGAAATCCAATTCTAATCCAAAAAATTAGTATACTTTCTGTCAAAATAATATAGCTGCGATATCATTTTGAAGCAACACAGAAAGCTACAAATTGGAAAGAGTTGCAAACAAAAGATCCTACCAAGACAAAAAATAAAGGCGTTGATTAATCCAAAATGCAACATATCAAATTCATATCTAGTCAAGGAAATCTATATCTGTATTGCTATATTTTGATACAACAGAATCTTGGCAGCAGTGATATGATATGAGTTGGGCAAACAAAAGGATGAAACCTACTCAAAGCAGTTATAAGATTATGTGAATGAATGGTAGACATTGACAAAGGGGGAAAACAATTACATGCCATTATGTTATATTTAAGTCTATAATATACTAGCCTGATCTTGTTGATGAGTTGACACCCTATTTCTAGATTTGTGCTCCTATCAGATTTGGCATCTTTATCATCAAAAATTAACATAGATTAAATTCAAGCATAAAATTTAAAAATTAAATTGAAATCCAATTCTCATTCAAAAAATTATACTTTCTGTCAAAATACTATAGCTGCTATATTGTTATGAAGAAAAATCGAAAGCTATAAATTGGAAAGAGTTGCAAATATAAGATCTTACTAAGGTAAAAACTAAAGGCACTTATTAATCCAAAATGCAACATAACAAATACAAATATAATGAAGGAAATCTACATCTGTATTACTATATTATGATACAAAAGAGTATTGACAGTAGTGATATGATATGAATTTGGCAAAGAAAAGGATGGAACCTAATGATAGCAGTTATAAGGTTACGGGAATGAGTAGTAGACATTGATAAAGGGGAAAAACAATTACTTGCCATTATGTTATATTTAAGTCTATAATATACTAACCTGATCTTGCTGTTGAGCTGACACCCTATTTCTAGATTTGTGCTCCTCTCAAATTTAGCATATGTAACATCAAAGATTAACGTAGATTAGATTCAAGCATAAAATTTAAAAATAAAATAGAATTCCAATTGTTATCTAAAAAATTAATATACTTTCTGTCAAAATACTATAGCTGTTACATTGTTATGAAGCAAAACAGAAAGCCACAAATTAGAAAGAGTTGCAAACATAAGATCCTACCAAGGCAAAATTTAAAGGCACTGATTAATCCAAAATGCAACATATCAAATTCAAAACTAATATAAGGAAACAACATCTATACTGGTATATTTTGATATAGCAAAATATTGACAGCAGTGATATGATATGAATTGGGAAACAAAAGGATGGAACATACTTAGAGCAGTTATAATATTATGGGAATGAGCGGTAGACATTGACAATGGGGAAAAACAATTACATACCATTATGATATATATAGATTGAAGATATACACACCTCATCTTGCTGATGAGCTGACACCCTATTTCTAGATTTATGCTCCTCTTAGACTTGGCATCTTTATCATCAAAGACTAACATAGATTAGATTCAAGCATAAAATTTAAAAATTAAATTGAAAGTCAATTCTCCAAAAAAATATACTTTCTATCAAAATACTATAGCTTCTATATCGTTATTAAGAAAAACAGAAAGCTATAAATTGGAAAGAGTTGCAAATATAAGATCCTACCAAGGTAAAAACTAAAGGCACTGGTTAATAAAAAATGCAACATAACAAATTGAAATCTAATCAAGGAAATCTACATCTGTATTGGTATATTTTGATACAAAAGAGTATTGATAGTAGTGATATGATATGAATTTGGCAAAGAAAAGGATGGAACCTACTCAGAGCAGTTATGAGATTACAGGAATGAGCAGTAAGCATTGACAAAGGGGAAAAAAATTTCTTGCTATTATGCTATATTTAAGTCTATAATATACTAACCTGATCTTGCTAATGAGCTGACATCCTATTTCTAGATTTGTGCTCCTCTCAAATTTGGCATATCATCAAAGATTAACATAGATTAGATTCAAGCATAAAATTTTAAAATAAAATTGAATTCCAATTGTCATCCAAAAAATTAGTATACTTTCTGTCAAAACTACTATATCATTATGAGGCAAAACAGAAAGCCACAAATTAGAAAGAGTTGCAAACATAAGATCCTACCAAGGCAAAAACCAAAGGCACTGATTAATCCTAAATGCAACATATCAAATTGAAATCTAATCAAGGAAATCTACATCTGTATTGGTATATTTTGATACAGCAGAATATTGACAGCAATGATATGATATGAATTGGGCAAACAAAAACATGGAACCTACTCAGAGCAGTTTTCAGATTACAGGAATGAGCGGTAGACATTGAAAAACGGGAAAAAGAATTACATGCCATTATGCTATATTTAAGTCTATAATATACTAACCTCATTTTGCTGATGAGTTGACACCTTATTTCTAGATTTGTGCTCCTCTCAAACTTAGCATTTGTTTCATCAAAGATTAACATAGATTAGATTCAAACGTAAAATTTAAAAATTAAATTGAAATCCAATTGTCATCCAAAGGGGAAAAAAATTTCTTGCTATTATGCTATATTTAAGTCTATAATATACTAACTTGATCTTGCTAATGAACTGACATCCTATTTCTAGATTTGTGCTCCTGTCAAATTTGGCATATCATCAAAGATTAACATAGATTAGATTCAAGCATAAAATTTTAAAATAAAATTGAATTCCAATTGTCATCCAAAAAATTAGTATACTTTCTGTCAAAACTGATATATCATTATGAGGCAAAATAGAAAGCCACAAATTAGAAAGAGTTCCAAACATAAGATCCTACCAAGGCAAAAACTAAAGACACTAATAAATCTAAAATGCAACATATCAAATTCAAATCTAATCAAGGAAACCAACATCTGTATTGGTATATTTTGATACAGCAAAATATTGACAGCAGTGATATGATATGAATTGGGCAAACACAAGGACAGAACCTACTCAGAGCAGTTATAATATTATAGGAATGAGCGTAGACATTGTCAAAAGGGGAAAAACAATTAGACGCCATTATGATATATTTAAGTCTATAACATACTAACCTCATTTTGCTGATGAGTTGATACCTTATTTCTAGATTTGTGCTCCTCTCAGACTTGGCATCTTTATTGTCAAAGATTAACATAGATTAGATTCAGGCATAAAATTTAAAAATTAAATTGAAAGCCAATTCTCGTAAAAAAATATACTTTTTGTCAAAATACTATAATTGCTATATCGTTATGAAGAAAAACAGAAATCTACAAATTGGAAAGAATTGTAAATATAAGATCCTACCAAGGTAAAAAATAAAGGCACTGATTAATCAAAAATGCAACATAACAAATTAAAATCTAATCAAGGAAATCTACATCTCTATTAGTATATTTTGATACAAAAGAGTATTGACAACAGTGATATGATATGAATTGGGCAAACAAAAGGATGGAACCTACTCAGAGTAGTTATAAGATTATCGGAATGAGCGGTAGACATTGACAAAAGGGAAAAACAATTACATGCCATTATGTTATATTTAAGTCTATAATATACTAACCTCATCTTGCTCATAAGTTGACACCCGATTTCTAGATTTGTGCTCCTATCAGACTTGGCATCTATATCATCAAAGTTTAACATAGATTAGATTCAAGCATAAAATTTAAAATTTAAATTGAAATCTAATTCTCATAAAAAATATATATATGCTTTCAGTCAAAATACTATAGTTGCTGTATCGTTATAACTGCTCTGAGTAGGTTCCATCATTTTGCTTGCCTAATTCATAGCGTATCACCGTTGTCAATATTTTGTTGTATCAAAATATACCAATAAAGGTGTAGATCTCATTGATTAGATTTGAATTTGATATGTTGCATTTTGGATTAATCAGTGCCTTTAGTTTTTGCCTCGGTAGGATCATATGTTTGCAACTCTTTCCAATTTTTATCTTTCTATTTTTCTTCATAACGATATAGTAGCTATAGAATTTTGACAGAAAGTATAATAATTTTTAGATGAGAATTAGATTTCAATTTAATTTTTAAATTTTTATGCTTGAGTCTAATCTATACTAATCGTTGTTGATGTATATGCAAAGTTTGAGAGGAGCACAAATTTATAAATAGGTTGTCAGCTCATTAGCAAGATGAGGTTAGTATAATATAGAGTTAAATATATCATAATGGCATGCATTTGTTTTTCCCTTTTGTCATTGTCTACTGCTCATTCCCATAATCTTATAACTGCTATGAGTAGTTTCCATCCTTTTGTTTGCCCAATTCATGTCATATCACTGTTGTCAATACTCTACTGCATCAAAATATACCAATACAGATGTAGATTTCCTTGATTAGATTTGAATTTGATATGTTGCATTTTATATTAATCAGTGCCTTTAGTTTTTCGCTTGATAGGATGTTATTTTTGTAACTCTTTAGAATCTGTAGCTTTCTAATTTAGTTAATAATGATATAGCAACTACAGTATTTTGATTGAAAGAATTTTTTATATGAGAATTAGATTTCAATTTAAATTTTAAATTTTATGCCTGAATCTAATCTGTGTTAATCTTTGATAATAGAGATTCCAAGTCTGACAGGAGCACAAATCTAGAAACCGGGAGTCAACTCATGAGCAAGATGAGGTTAGTATATTATAGACTTAAATATAGCATACTGGCATGTAATTGTTTTTCCCCTTTGTCAATGTCTACCGCTCTTTCCTATAAACTTATAACTCCTCTTAGTAGGTTCCATCCTTTTGTTTGAACAATTCATATCATATCACTGCTGTCAATATTCTACTGTATCAAAATATACCAATAAAGATGTAGATTTCATTGATTAGATTGAATTTGATATGTTGCATTTTGGATTAATCAGTGCCTTTAGTTTTTGTCTTGGTAGGATCTTATGTTTGCAACTCATTCCAATTTATACCTTTCTATTTTTCTTCATAACGATAGAGCATCTATAGTATTTTGATAGAAAGTATAATAATTTTTTGGATGAGAATTTGATTTCAATTTAATTTTTAAATTTTATGCTTGAATCTAATCTATGTTAATCTTTGATGATACAGATGCAAAGTCTAAGAGGAGCGCAAATCTAGAAATAGGGTGTCAACTCATCAGTAAGATGAGGTTAGTATATTATAGACTTAAATATAGCACAATGGCATGTATTTGTTTTTCCCCTTTGTCAATGCCTACCGCTCATTCCCATAATCTTATAACTGCTCTGAGTAGGTCACATCCATTTGTTTGCCCAATTCATATCATATCACTGCTGTCAATACTCTGCTGTATCAAAATATACCAATACAGATGTAGATTTCCTTGATTAGATTTCAATTTGATATGCTGCATTTTGGATTAATCAGTGCCTTTAGTTTTTACCTTTGTAGGATCTTATATTTGCAACTCTTTCCAATTTATAGCTTTCTGTTTTTCTTTATAACGATATAGCAGCTACAATATTTTGACAGAAAGTATATTTTTTTAATGAGAATTGAATTTTAATTTTAATTTTAATTTTAATTTTTATGCTTGAATCTAATCTGTGTTAATCTTTGATGATAGAGATGCCAAGTCTAATAGGAGCACAAATCTAGAAATCGGGTGTCAACTCATGAGTAAGATGAGGTTAGTATATTATAGACTTAAATATAGCATAATGACATGTAATTGTTTTTCCCCTTTGTCAATGTCTACCGCTCATTCCCATAAACTTATAACTACTCTGAGTAGGTTCCATCCTTTTGTTTTCCCAATTCATATCATATCACTACTGTCAATAATCTATTGTATGAAAATATACCAATAAAGATGTAGGTTTCATTGATTAGATTTGAATGTGATACGTTGCATTTTGGATTAATCAGTGCCTTTAGTTTTTGTCGTGGTAGGATCTTATGTTCACAACTCATTCCAATTTGTAGCTTTTATTTTGCTTCATAATGATATAGCAACTATAGTATTTTGTGAGAAAATATAATAATTTTTTGGATGAGAATCGACTTTCAATTTAATTTTGAAATTTTATGCTTGAATCTAATCTACGTTAATCTTTGATGATAAAGATGCCAAGTCTGAGGGGAGCACAAATGTCGAAATAGAGTGTCAGCTGATCAGCAAGATGAGGTTAGTATATTATAGACTTAAATATATCATAATGGCATGTAATTGTTTTTCCCCTTTGTCAATGTCTACCGCTCATTCCCATAATATTATAACTGCACCGAGTAGGTTCCATCCTTTTCTTTGCCAAATTCATATCATATCACTACTGTCAATACTCTTTTGTGTCAAAATATGCCAATACAGATGTAGATTTCCTTAATTAGATTTGAATTTGTTATGTGCCATTCTGGATTAATCAGTGCCTTTAGTTTTTACCTTGGTAGGATCTTATATTTGCAACTCTTTCCAAATTATAGTTTTCTGTTTTTCTTCATAATGATATAGCAGCTATAGTATTTTGACAGAAAGTATTGTTTTTAGATGAGAATTGGATTTCAATTTAATTTTAAAATTTTGTGCTTGAATATAATATATGTTCATCTTTGATGACAAAGATGCTAAATCTGAGAGGAGCACAAATCTAGAAATAGGGTGTCTGCTCATCAGCAAGATCAGGTTATAGACTTAAATATAGCATAATGGCAAGTAATTGTTTTCCCCCTTTGTCAATCTCTACTGCTCATTCCCGTAATCTTATAACTGCTCTGAGTAGGTTCCATCCTTTTCTTTGCCATATTCATATCATATCACTGCTTTCAATACTCTTTTGTGTCAAAATATGCCAATACAGATGTAGATTTCCTTGACTAGATTTGAATTTGTTATGTTGCATTTTAGATTAATCAATGCCTTTAGTTTTTACCTTGGTAGGATCTTATATTTGCAACCCTTTCTAATTTATAGCCTTTTGTTTTTCTTCATAACGATATAGCAGCTATAGTATTTTGACATAAAGTATATTTTTTAAGATGAGAATTGGATTTCAATTTAATTTTAAAATTTTATACTTGAATCTAATATATGTTCATCTTTGATGATAAAGATGCTAAATCTAAGAGGGGCACAAATCTAGAAATAGGGTGTCAGCTCATCAGCATGATGAGTTTAGTATGTTATAGACTTAAATACAGTATAATGGCATGTAATTGTTTTCCCCCTTTGTCATTGTCTCAGCTTATTGCCATAATCTTATAACTGCTCTAAGTTGGGTCCATCCTTTTGTTTTCCCAATTCGTATCATATCACTACTATCAATATTCTGCTGTATCAAAATATATCATTATAGATGTAGATTTCCTTGAATAGATTTTAATTTGATATTTTGCATTTTTGATTAAAAAGTGCCCTTAGTTTTGGCCTTGGTAGGATCTTATGATTGCAACTCTTTAAAATTTGTAGCTTTCTATTTTGCTTCATAACGATATAGCAGCTATAGTTTTTTGGCAGAAAGTATACAAATTTTTTGGATGAGAACTGGATTTCAATTTTATTTTTAAATTTTATGCTTGAATGTAATCTATCTTAATCTTTGATGATACAGATGCCAAGCTTGATAGGAGCACAAATCTAGAAATCGGGTGTCAACCCATGAGCAAGATGAGGTTAGTATGTTATAGACGTAAATATAGCATAATGGCATGTAACTGTTTTTCCACGTTGTCAATGTCTACCGGTCATTCCCATAATCTTATAACAACTATGAGTAGGTTCCATCCTTTTGTTTGCCAAATTCATATCATATCACCGCTGTCAATAATCTTTTGTATCAAAATATACCAATACAGATGTAGATTTCCTTGATTAGATTTGAATTTGTAATGTTACATTTTGGATTAATCAGTGCCTTTTGTTTTTACCTTGGTAGGAACTTATATTTGCAACTCTTTCCAAATGAGCGGTAGACATTGACAAAGGGGAAAAACAATTACATGCCATTATGTCATATTTAAGTCTATAATATACTAACCTCGTCTTACTAATGAGTTGACACCCTCTTTCTAGATTTGTGCTCCTCTCAAACTTGGCATCTGTATCATCAAAGATTAACATCTATTAGTTTCAAGCATAAAATTTAAAAATTAAATTGAAATCCAATTCTTATCAAAAAAAAAACTTTCTGTCAATATACAATAGATGGTATATCGTTATGAAGCAAAACAGAAATCTACAAATTGGAAAGAGTTGCAAACATAAGATCCAACCAAGGCAAAAACTAAAGGCACTGATTAATCCAAACTGCAACATATCAAATTCAAATCTAATCAATGAAATCTACATCTTTATTGGTATAGTTTGATACAACAGAATATTGACCGCGGTGATATGATAGGAATTGGGCAAGCAAAACGATGGAACCTGCTCAGAGTAGTTTTTAGATTATGGGAATGAGCGGTAGACATTGACAAAGGGCAAAAACAATTACATGCCATTATGCTATATTTAAGTCTATAATATACTAACCTTATCTTATTTATAAGTTGACACCTTATTTCTAGATTTGTGCCTCTCTCAGACTTGGCATCTACATCATCAAAGATTAACATAGATTAGATTCAAGCATAAAATTTAAAAATTAAATTGAAATCTAATTTTTGACTAAAAAAATACGTTCTGTCAAAATACTATAGCTGCTATATGGTTATGAAGAAAAGAAGAAAGCTACAAATTGGAAAGAGTTGCAAATATAAGATCCTACCGAGTTAAAAACTAAAGGCACTGAATAATCCAAAGTACAACACATCAAATCCAAATCTCATCAAGGAAACCTACATCTGTATTGGTAGATTATGATAAAACAGAATATTGACAGTAGTGAAATGATATGAATTGGGCAAAAAAAAGGATGGAACCTACTCAGAGCAATAATAAGATTATGGGAATGAGTGTTAGACATTGACAAAGGGGAAAAAAGAATTACATGCCATTATGCTAAATTTAAGTCTATAATATACTAACCTCATCATACTGATGAGCTAACACCCTATTTCTAGATTTGTGCTCCTCTCAGACTTGGCAATTGTATCATCAAATATTAACTTAGATTAGATTCAAGCATAAAATTTAAAAATAAAATTGAAATTCAATTCTCATAAAAAAAATACTTTCTATCAAAATACTATAGCTAATATATCATTATGAAGAAAAACAGAAAGCTACAAATTGGAAAGAGTTGCAAATATAAGATCCTACTAAGGGAAAAATGAAAGGCACGGATTAATCCAAAATGCAACATATAAAATTCAAATCTAATAATGGAAATCTACATCTGTATTGGTATAGTTTAATACAGCAGAATATTGATAGTAGTGATATGATTTGAATTGGGCAAACAAAAGGATGGAACCTGCTCAAAGCAGTTTTAAGATTATGGGAATGAGCGGTAGACATTGACAAAGGGGAAAGACAATTACATGCCATTATACTATATTTAAGTCTATAATATACTAGCCTCATCTTGCTGATGAGTTGACACCCTATTTTTAGATTTGTGCTCCTCTCAGACTTGGTATCTGTATCATTAAAGATTAACATAGGTTAGATTCAAACATCAAATTTAAAAATTAAATTGAAATCCAATTCCAATCCAAAAATATATATACTTTCTATCAAAATACTGTAGCTGCTATGTCGTTATGAAGAGAAACAGAAAGCTACAAATTGGAAAGAGTTGCAAGTATATGATCCAACCAAGGTAAAAACTAAAGGCATTGATTAATCCAGAATGCAACATATCACATTCAAATCTAAGAAAGGAAATCTAAATTTGTTTTGGTATATTTTGATACAATAGAATATTGACAGCAGTGAAATGATATTAATTGGGTAAATAAAAGGATGGAAGCTACTAAGAGTAGCTATAAGATTATGGGAAAGAGTGGCAGACATTAACAAAAGGGGGAAAACAAGTACATGCCACTATGCTACATTTAAGTTTATAATATACTAACCTCATCTTGCTGATGAGCTGACACCCTATTTCTAGATTTGTGCTCCTCTCAAACTTCACATATGTATCAACAATGATTAGCATAGATTAGATTCAGGCATAAAAATTTAAAAATAAATTGAAATCCAATTCTCATAAAAAAATACTTTCTGTCAAAATACTATAGCTACTATATCATTATGAAGAAAAACAAAAAGCTATAAATTGGAAAGAGTTGCAAATATAAGATCCTACCAAGGCAAAAACTAGAGGCTCGGATTAATCCAAAATGCAACATATCAAATTCAAATCTAAAAAAGGAATTCTGCATCTGTATTGGTATATTTTGATACAGTAGAATATTGACAACACTGATATGATATGAATTGGGCAAACAAAAGGATGGAACCTACTCAGAGAAGTTAAAAGATTATGGAAATTAGCGATAGACATTGACAAAGGGGAAAAAGAATTACATGCCATTATGCTATATTTAAGTCTAAAATATACTAACCTCATCTTGTTGATGAGCTGACACCTTATTTGTAGATTTGTGCTCCTCTAAAACTTGGCATCTGTATTATCAAAGATTAACATAGATTAGATTTAAGCATAAAGTTTAAAAATTAAATTGAAATCCAATTCCCTTCTAAAAAAATATTATACTTCCTATCAAAATACTATAGCTGCTATATTGTTATGAAGCAAAATAGAAAGCTACAAATTGGAAAGAGTTGCAAACATAAGATCCTACCAAGGTAAAAACTAAAGGCACTGATTAATCCAAAATGCAACATATCAAATTCAAATTTATTCAAGGAAATCTACATCTTTGTTGGTATATTTTAATACAACAGATTATTGACAGCAGTGATATGATATGAAATGGGCAAACAAATGGATGGAACCTACTCAGAGTAGTTATAAGATTATGGTAATGAGCTGCAGATATTGACAAAGGGGAAAAACAATTACATACCATTACGCTATATTTAAGCCTATAATATACTAACCTGATCTTGCTGATGAGCTAACACCCCATTTTTATATTTGGGCACCTTTCAGACTTGGCATCGGTATCATCAAAGATTAGCATAGAATAGATTCAAGCATAAAAGTTAAAAATTAAATTGAAATCCAATTCTCATCCAAAAAATTAGAATACTTTCAGTCAAAATATTATAGCTGCTATATCGTTGTGAAGCAAAATAGAAAGCTACAAATTGGAAAGAGTTGCAAACACAAGATCCTACCAAGGCAAAAACTAAAGGCACTGATTAATCCAAAATGAAACATATCAAATTCAAATCTAATTAAAGAAATATACATCTTTATTGTTATATTTTGATACAACGGAATATTGAGAGCAGCGATATGTTATGAATTGGGCTAAAAAAAGGATGGAACCTACTCAGAGCAGTTATAAGATTATTGGAATGAGCAGTAGACATTGACAAAGGGGAAAAACAATTACATGCCATTATGTTATATTTAAGTCTATAATATACTAACCTCATCTTACTAATGAGTTGACACCCTATTTCTAGATTTGTGGTCCTCGTAGACTTGGCATCAGCATCATCAAAGATTAACATATATTAGATTCAAGCAAAAAATTTAAAAAATAAAATGAAATCCAATTATCATAAAAAAATACTTTCTGTCAAAATACTATAGTTGCTATGTCGTTATAAAGCAAAACAGAAAGCTACAAATTGGAAAGAGTTGCAAATATATGATCCTAGCAAGGTAAAAATTGAAGGTACTGATTAATCCAAAATGCAACATGTCACATTCAAATCTAAAAATTGAAATCTACATCTATATTGGTATATTTTGACATAGCAGAATATTTACAGCAGTGAAATGATATGAATTGGGTAAACAAAAGGATGGAACCTACTCAAGTAGCTATTAGATTATGGGAAAGAGAAGTAGATATTAAGAAAGGGGAAAAACAAGTACATGCCACTATGCTATATTTAAGTCTATAATATACTAACATCATCTTGCTGATGAGCTGACACCCTATTTCTAGATTTGCACTCCTCTTAGACTTTGCATCTGTATATACAAAGATTAGCATAGATTAGATTCAAACATAAAAATTTAAAAATAAATTGAAATCTAATTCCCATTAAAAAAATACTTTCTGTCAAAATACTATAGCTACTATATCATTATGAAGAAAAAGAAAAAGCTATAAATTGGAAAGAGTTGTAAATATAAGATCCTACTAAGGTAAAAACTAAAGGCTCGCATTAATAAAAAACAAAACATATCAAATTCAAATCTAAAATAGGGATTCTAAATCTATATTGGTATATTTTGATACAATAGAATATTGATGGAAACTACTGAGAGAAGTTATAAGATTATGGGAATGAGTGGTAGACATTGACAAAGGGGAAAAACAATTACATTCCATTATGCTATATTTAAGTCTATAATACACTAACCTCATCTTGTTGATGAGCTGACACCTTATTTGTAGATTTGTGCTCCTCTCAAACTTGGCATCTGTATCATCAAAGATTAACATAGATTAGATTTAAGCATAAAATTTAAAAATTAAATTGAAATCCAATTCTCTTCCAAAAAAATATTATACTTCCTGTCAAACTACTATAGCTACTATATCGTTATGAAGCAAAATAGAAAGTTACAAATTGGAAAGAGTTGCAAAATAAGATCCTACCAAGGTAAAAACTAAAGGCACTGATTAATAAAAAATGCAACATATCAAATTCAAATCTGTTCAAGGAAATCTACATCTTTGTTGGTATATTTTGATACAACAGAATATTGACAGCAGTGATATGATATGAAATGGGCAAACAAATGGATGGAACCTACTCAGAGTAGTTATAAGAATATGGTAATGAGTTGTAGACATTGACAAAGGGGAAAAAATTACATGCCATTATGCTATATTTAAGTCTATAATATACTAACCTCATCTTGTTGATGACCTGACACCCCATTTTTAGATTTGGGCACCTTTCAGACTTGACATTGGTGTCATCAAAGATTAACCTAGATTAGATTCAAGCATCAAATTTAAATAAATTGAAATCCAATTCTCATCCAATAATTTAAAATACTTTCTGTCAAAATACTATAGCTGCTATATTGTTATAAAGAAAAATAGAAAGCTACAAATTGGAAAGAGTTGTAAACACAAGATCCTACTAAGGCAAAAACTAAAGGCACTGATTAATCAAAAATGCAACATATCAAATTGAAATCTAATCTAGGAAATCTACATCTTTATTTGTATATTTTCATACAACAAAATATTGACAGCAGTGATATGTTATGAATTGGGCCAAAAAAAGGATGGAACCTACTCAGAGCAGTTATAACATTGTGGGAATGAGCGGTATACCATGACAAGGGGGGAAAACAATTACATGCCATTATGCTATATTTAAGTCTATAATATACTAACCTCATCTTGCTCATGAGTTGACACCCTATCTCTAGATTTGTGGTCCTTATAGACTTGGCATCTGCATGATCAAAGATTAACATATATTAGATTCAAGCAAAAAATTTAAGAAATAAATTGAAATCTAATTCTCATCCAAAAAAATAATTTCTGTCAAATTACTATAGCTACTATATCGTTATGAAGCAAAACAGAAAGTTACAAATTAGAAAGAGTTGCAAATATATGATCCTACTAAGGTAAAAACTAAAGGCACTGATTAAACCAAAATGCAACATATCAAATTCATATTTAATCAGGTAAATCTTCTTCTGTATTTGAATATTTTGATACAGCAGAATATTGACAACAGTGATATGATATAAATTGGGCAAACAAAAGAATGGAACATACTCAGAGTAGTTATAAGATAATGAGAATGAGCGATAGACATTGACAAAGGGGAAAAACAATTGCAGGCCATTATGTTATATTTAAGTCTATAATATACTAACCTCATCTTGCTGATGTGCTGGCACCCTCTTTCTAGATTTTTGCTCCCCTCAGACTTGGCATCTGTATCATCATAGATTAATATAGATTAGATTCAAACAAAAAAATTTTAAAATCAAATTGAAATCCAATTCTCATCCAAAAAATTAGTATACTTTCTATCAAAATACTATAGATGTTATATCCTTATGAAGCAAAACAGGAAGGTACAAATTAGAAAGAGTTGCAAACATAAGATCCTACCAAGGCAAAAACCAAAGGCACTGATTAATCCTAAATGCAACATATCAAATTGAAATCTAATCAAGGAAATCTACATCTATATTGGTATATTTTGATACAGCAGAATATTGACAGCAATGATATGATATGAATTTGGCAAACAAAAACATGGAACCTACTCAGAGCAGTTTTCAGATTACGGGAATGAGCGGTAGACATTGACAAACGGGAAAAAGAATTACATGCCATTATGCTATATTTAAGTCTATAATATACTAACCTCATTTTACTGATGAGTTGACACCTTATTTCTAGATTTGTGCTCCTCTCAAACTTAGCATTTGTATCATCAAAGATTAACATAGATTAGATTCAAGCGTAAAATTTAAAAATTAAATTGAAATCCAATTGTCATCTAAAAAAAACTTTCTGTCAAAATACTATAGCTGCTATATCGTTATCAAGAGAAACAGAAAGCTATGAATTGGAAAGAGTTGCAAATATATGATCCTACTAAGGTAAAAACTAAAGGCATTGATTAAACCAAAATGCAACATATCAACTTCATGTTTAATCAAGTAAATCTTCTTCTGTGTTTGAATATTTTGATACAGCAGAATATTAACAACAGTGATATGATATAAATTGGACAAACAAAAGGATGGAATGTACTCAGAGCAGTTATAAGATTATGGGAATGAGCGGTAGACATTAACAAAGGGGAAACAATTACATGCCATTATGTTATATTTAAGTCTATAATATACTAACCTCATCTTGCTGATGTGCTGGCACCCTCTTTCTAGATTTCTGCTCCCCTCAAACTTGGCATCTGTATCATTGTAGATTAATATAGATTAGATTTAAACAAAAAAATTTAAAAATCAAATTGAAATCCATTTCTCATCCAAAAAATTAGTATACTTTCTATCAAAATACTATAGATGTTATATCGTTATGAAGCAAAACAGAAAGGTACAAATTAGAAAGAGATGCAAACATATGATCCTACCAAGGCAAAAACACAAGGCACTGATTAATCATAAATGCATCATATCAAATTGAAATCTAAAAAAGGAAATCTACATCTGTATTGGTATATTTGGATACAGCTGAATATTGACAGCAATGATATGACATGAACTGGGCAAACATAAGAATGGAACCTAATAAGAGCAGTTATAAGATTATGGGAATTAGCGGTAGACATTTACAAAAGGGAAAAACATTTACATACCATTATGCTATATTTAGGTCTATAATATACTAACCTCATCTTGTTGATGAGTTGACACCCTATTTCTAGATTTGTGCTCCTCTCGGACTTGGCATCTGTATCATCAAAGATTAACATAGATTAGAATCAAGCATAAAATTTTTAAAAATAAATTGAAATCCAGTTCTGATCAAAAAAATTAGGATACTTTTTTTTTCAAAATACTATAGCTGCTATATCAATATGAAGCGAAACAAAAAGCTACAAATTGTAAAGGGTTTCAAACAAAAGATCTTACCAAGCCAAAAACTAAAGGCATTGATTAATCCAAAATGCAACACGTTAAATTCAAATTTAATCAAGGAAATCGATATCTTTAGTGGTGTATGTTTACACGGTGGAGTATTGACAGTAGTGATATGATATGAATTGGGGAAACAAAAGGATGGAACCTACTAAGAGCAGTTATTATATTATGGGAATGAGTGGTAGACATTGACAAAGGGGAAAAACAATTACATGCCATTATGTTTTATTTAAGTCTATAATATACTAACCTCATCTTTCTGATGAGCTAACACCCTATTTCAAGATTTGTGCTCCTCTCAAATTTGGCATAAGTATCATCAAAGATTAACATAGATTAGATTTAAGCATAAAATTAAAAATTGAAATTGAAATGCAATTCTTATAAAAAAATATACTTTCTGTGAAAATATTATCACTGCTATATCCTTATGAAGCAAAATAGAAAGCTACAAATTGGAAAGAGTTGCAAACATAAGATCCTACCAAGGCAAAAACTAAAGGCACTAATTAATACAAAATGCAACATATCAAATTCAAATCTAATCAAGGAAATCTACATCTGTATTGGTGTATTTTGATACAGCGGAATAGTGAAAATTATATGAATTGGGTAAACAAAAGGATGGAACCTACTCAGAGCAATTATAAGATTATGGGAATGAGCGATAGACATTGACAAAGGGGAAAAACAATTACATGCCATTATGATATATTTAAGTCTATAATATACTAACCTCATCTTGCTGACACCCTATTTCTAGATTTGTGCTTCACTCAAGCTTCGCATATGCATGAACAAAATCAACATAGATTAGATTCAAGCATAAAAATTTAAAAATTAAATTCAAATCTAATTCTCTTCCAAAAAATTATTATACTTTCTGTCAAAATACTATATCTGCTATATCATTATGAAGGAAAATAGAAAGCTACAAATCAGAAAGAGTTGCAAACATAAGATGCTACCAGGACAAAAACTGAAGGCACTGATTAATCCAAAACGCAACATATCAGATTCAAATCTAATTAATGAAATCTACATCTTTACTGATATATTTTGATATAATAGAATATTGACAAAGGTGATATGATATGAATTGGGCAAACAAGAGGATGGAACCTACTCAGAGCGGTTATAGGATTATGGGAATGAGCGGTAGACATTGACAAAGCAGAAAAACAATTACATATCATTATGCTATATATAATTCTATAATATACTAACCTCATCTTGTTGATGAGCTGACACCCTATTTTAAGATTTATACTCCTCGCAGACTTGGCATCTGTATCATCAAAGATTAACATAGATTATATTCAAGCGTAAAATTTAAAAATTAAATTGAAATCCAATTCTCATTAAAAAAAATTCATTATGTGAAAATACTATAGCTGCTACATCGTTATGAAGAAAAATAGAAAGGTACAAATTGGAAAGAGTTGCAAATATAAGATCTTACCAATGTAAAAACTAAACGCACTGATTAACCCAAAATGCAACATATCAAATTTAAATCTAATCAAGGAAATCGACATCTATATTGGTTTATTTTGATACAGAAGAATATTGATAGCAGTGAAATGATATGAATTGGGTAAACAAAAGGATGGAGCCTACTCAGACCAGTTATAAGATTATAGGAGTAAGCGGTGGACATTGACAAAGGGGAAAAACATATACATGCCATTATGCTATATATAAGTCTACAATATACTAACCTCATCTTCCCTATTTCTAGATTTGTGCTCCTCTCAAACTTCGCATTTGCATCAACAAAGATTAGCATAGATTAGATTCAAGCATAAAAATGTAAAAATTAAATGGAAAACCAAATCTCATCTAAAAAATTATTATACTTTCTATCAAAATACTATAGCTTCTATATCATTATAAAGCAAAATAGAAAGCTACAAATTGGAAAGGGTTGTAAACTTAAGATCCTACTAAGACAAAAACTAATGGCAGTGATTATTCCAAAATGCAACATATCAAATTCAAATCTAATCAATGAAATCTACATCTTTATTGGTATATTTTGATATAATAGAATATTGACAACAGTGATAAGATATAAATTGAGCAAACAAAAGTATGAAGCCTACTCAGAGCAGTTACAAGATTAAGGGAATGAGCGGTAGACAATGAAAAAGGGGAAAAACAATTACATACAATTATGCTATATTTAAGTCTATAATATACTAACCTCATCTTGCTGAAGAGCTGACACCCTATTTCTAGATTTGTAGTCCTGTCAGACTTGGCATTTGCATCATCAAAGTTTAACATATATTAGATTCAAGCATAAAATTTAAAAATTAAATAGAAAGCCAATTCTCATAAAAAAATACTTTCTGTCAAAACACTATAGCTGCTATATCGTTATGAAGAGAAACAGAAAGCTACAAATTGGAAAGAGTTGCAAATATATGATCCTACCAACGTAAAAACTAAGGCACTGATTAATCCAAAATGCAACATATCACGTTCAAA
>JANSVA010421272.1:0-20773 GCA_025504915.1 Erythroxylum reticulatum | reverse complement strand
TCATATAGGTGAAGACCGTTAAGAATTTATTCCCTCTTAACTCTTCATTAAGAGTGCTTAACACTCACCCTCCTCTATTACTAATTGTTTGACTCTTTTAGGATCAAACTTAGTACTTAGTCCTTTGCTTATAACTTGTTGTTACCCATTGAACTTTTGACTAGTGATGTGCTAGGAAAGGTTGGGTTTCCATTACAAGAAAATTTAATTCATATGTCTTAATCCCAAACCTATTGATGTGCTCTTTATCAAATCTCTTGAGAGACCCTTTGTGAATAGATCCGCTAGGTTATCACAGGATTTGACATATACGATGACAATAATACCATCTGAAATCAATTATCTTACATTTTCATGTCTAAGGCTTATCTATCTAGATTTTCCATTATAAATTTTACTATATGCTTTAAACATAGTTGCTTGGCTGACACGATGTTAGGATATGGCCGGCATCGGTTGTGGTCACAACTTGATATCCAATAATAAATTTCTTAACCGGTCCGCTTCCTTACCTGCAGCCCCTAATGCTATAAATTCGGATTCTATTGTTGAATGTGTTATACACGTTTGTTTCTTTGATGCCCAAGAAACCGTACCTCCTCCCAAGATGAACACCTAACCCGATGTTGACTTGTTATCACTCACACTAGTTATCTAACTAGCATCCGTGTAGCCTTCCAATACGGCTGGAAACTTGTTATAAAACAATCCGTAATTTATAGTTTTCTTCAAGTACCCAAGTACTCTCCCAATTGCCTTCCAATGTTCCACACTAGGATTGCTTGTGTACCTGGATAGTTTACAAACCACGAAGGCAATATCCGGTCTAGTGCAATGTGTAGCATACATTAAACTACCAATAGCATTACCATATTCCAATTGAACCACCGCTCTACCTGTATTTTCGGTTACTTTGCATGAGGGATCATATGGAGTATTTGCTTATTTAATGTCCAAGTGTTTGAATTTGTTCAACATGTTTCCAATATAATGAGATTGGAAAAGAGCAGAACCCCCACTATGTTTAGATACCTTAATTCCCAAGATAGTATCTACCTCATTTAAGTCTTTCATTTTGAATTGTGACGATAGAAACTTCTTTGTTTCATTCACACCCAACATATTAGTGCCAATAATCAACATATCATCTACTTATAAACATATGATGACACCATATTCTTGTGTAAACTTAGAATATATACACTTATCGACACTATTATGCTTGAAACCATTTTTTAAGATAATGGAATCAAATTTCTCATGCCATTGCTTGGGTGCTTGTTTTAATCCATACAAAGACCTTATTAACTTACACACTTTGTTTTCATTATCCGATAGAACAAAACCCTCCGGTTGCTCCATATATACTTCTTCATCCAAGTCACCATTTAAAAATGCAATTTTAACATCCATTTGATGTATATACAAATTATAAATAGAAGCTAAAGCTAATAGTACCCTTTCGGATGTTATCCTTGCAACTGGTGCATAAGTATCAAAGTAATCTATTCCCTCTTTTTGCCTAAAACCTTTGGCAACCAATCTAGCTTTAAATGTTTATATTGAACCATCTGTATTATATTTCCTTCTAAACACCCACTTACATCCAATAGCCTTTGAACTAGGAGGCAAATCAGTAATGAACCAAGTATTATTTGATAACAAAAAGTCCATTTCAACATTGATTGCTTCCTTCCAAAACGATGCATCTTTTGATTGCATTACTTCCTTATAGGTCTTTGGATCATCTTCAACATGTAAAACAATTGGTATCTTATTTAGCACCATTGTCCTATTCCCTTCAACTAAGAAGACAATAGATTGTGAGGATATAAAATTCGGATGTAATTCCTTTTCTTTTCTAGCAAGTTAACTCCTTCTAACTTCGGTTGAAGGACTTGAATCATGTTCAATGCTAGAACTTGGTTTAGAATGTTTTTTAACTTGTGGTTCAACCAAATGCTCACTAGTAGAGTTTTGATTGGAGCTTGACTTATTATGAAACTTGTTTTCAACAAACTCAACATCCCTTAACTCTACAATTACATTGGATTCTAGGTCTAATATCCTATATGCCTTAGAATTTTCCGCATATCCAACAAAAACACCTTCGCATATCCAACAAAAACACCTTTGAGTGCTCTAAGCCCCAATTTAGTCCTTTTCGGATCCGGAACTCTACAGTATGCTAGGCATCCCCAAACTCTAAGATAACTTAGATTTGGCTTTCTTGTCTTCCATACTTTATATGGAGAAACTTTAAATTTCTTTGTGGGAATTCTATTATGAATGTGACAAGCAGTAAGCAAGGCTTCTCCCCACAAATTTGTTAGCAAACCCGAATTTACTAACATTGCATTAAGTATGTCAACCAAAATTCGATTCTTTCTTTCCACCAAACCATTTTGTTGGGGTGTATTTGGAGCACTTGTTTGGTGTATGATTCCATTTTCCTCACAAAAATTTAAGAACTCTTGAGAAAAATACTTACCACCTCTATCACTTCTTAGAATTTTTATTTTCATTCCCTTGTGGATTTCAACTTCCATCTTATAAAATTTAAACATATAAAATGCTTCATCTTTATGCTTTAACAAATACACATAAGTATATCTAGATGCATTATCAATGAAAGTTATAAAGCATCTATTTCCACCTCTTGTTAGCATACCATTTACTTCACATATGTCAAAATGAACAAGTTCCAAAATTTCAGATTTTCTTTCAACTTTTGGAAATGGTTTCTTAACCATTTTAGCTTGAATGCAAACTTCACAAGTTTTTATCATTTTCATGCTTGTAAGATATTAAATTATGTTTGGACATAAATTTAAATGTTGTATTGCTAACATGTGCAAGTCTATCATGCCATAATGATAATGATAAGTCAGCCATATAAACCAATACATTTGTATTATTATTAATGCTTAACTTAAACATTCTATCACAAGCATATCCTTTGCCTACAAACAATCCATTCTTAGACAATAACTTTATCCCCCCTCTAACACAACCTCGAACCCCTTTTTACAAACCAAATTGGCCAAAATGAGTTTCTTAGTAATCTCGGGTACATGTAAAATATTAATCAATAACAACTTCTTTCCCGAAGTAAAATCCAGTTCGACACTACCCTTTCCCAAGACCTTTGCGGCATTATTGTTTCCCATAAAAACTTCTTGGCCTTCATCAACATGTTCATAAGTCTTAAATAATTCTTTATTTGTGCAAACATGTATCGTAGCTCCCAAGTTGAACCACCAATCGTTAGTAACTTTGTTAGAGGCCAAGTGAAGTTCAGTGATCATACCAATATGCAAATCCGAAACCATTGCAAGTCCACCATATTTGCATTATTAGTATTTTGGGCACTACCATCTTGTTTTTGTTTCTTTCGAAACCGATAATCCTTTTTGTAATGTACCTTCTTGCCACAATTAAAGCATGTCTTTCCTTTCTTGGAATTTTCAACCTTTAGTTTTGGAGCACCCGCTATATTGGAGTATTTTCTCTTGTTTCCACCGCTTTTATTACTTTGCTTCCCTTCAACATAATTAAATTTTGTTGCAACTTCAGATACATGCCTTTTAACAAGACCTCTCGTCTCTTCTTCTATCCACAAATGTTTTTGAATTTGCTCAAGAGAGAAGTCCTCGGTGGTATGCAAAAGCTTTTTCCTACAATCATTCCAACTAGGAGGAAGTTTGGAAATTATTCCTCCTACTTGCAATGACTTAGGAACTTCCACCTTTAAGTCTTTAAGCTTGGAAACAAAAATTTGTAATTCATGTACTTGGTCCATTATAGACACATTATCAACCATATTAAACTCAAAATATTTCATAATAAAAAATTTGTCAACACCTTGCTTTTCGGTATTGTACTTGAACTCTAAAGCTCTCCATATTTGTTTTCGTAAAGTAATTAATGTGAACAAATCATAAAGTCGATCAAAAAGATTGGTGAGAATGTGTCCCCGGCATAGCAACTCATCTTTTTCCCGTTTCTTGCATACAACTTTTGTTGCTTCATTATCATCTGGTTATGGGGTTGGAAGATCTTACAAATATAGGTCCAAGCAATATGCAATTTTCAATGCCGTCAAGAGAAACATCATTTTGTCCTTCCATCATATGAAATTCGTGCCATCAAAACAATCCAACTTCATGTAATCTTGATTCATGATACCCTTTGAATCCATAGCAAATATTTCCTTAAAATTGGTAGAAAAGTGGATTCAAGTTGGATGGCTTAAGGCATGAAAAATCACTATCTTTAAGGAAATATTTGCCCCCACTAGTTTCTGTAGGGTTTTGACAAATTTCCTTCTACGATACAACAAGCCTAATTTTCTCTAAGACAGCAAAATCAATAGAGAACCAAAGATGAACTTCAATTAAGAATAAATATGATAAAGATGAAGAAGAAAAGATTTGATTATGTATTAACCATGAATTGGATGTTAAACCAACCTTATATAGACTTAAAGACACCCATTCATAATGTACATGATTGTTGATGACACCTATTCATAATGTACATGATTGTTTATGGCACCTCTTAGGAAAATGTGTGACCATTCATTCGTAATGTACATGATTGTTCATGGCACCTCTTGGGAAAACACGTGACCATTCATGGCATTTGAATTGAAAAGACATGGCATTTGAATTAAAAAGACATGTCTTTTCATTTATACTTCTTCATTCCATTCCTTGCATTTCAAATTATTTTCCAACATCTCCTAGGTGCTGTCGTTTGATCTTTGTTATTTATGCTTCTTTTGGTCTGCATTTTGCTGTTGTGGTGTTAGTTTTCTAGTTCTTTTGGTCTACCACGTTGTTTTCTCCTATTGGGTTCCTCTGCTAGCTAGTAATGTTTATCTTCTACTCTTTCCTCCTTTGTGTTGATGTTTTGTTCTCCCTGCCTTATTTTCTGAATTAGTTTTTGGTCCACTGCATTGTTCACTCTCTTAAAACCTACGCACATCCATCCTAGCCGACGACTGTGTTTTGTTGCTGCATTGCTTTTTTATCTACTGCTGCATCGTCGTTTTCGCTCCATGCTTCCATCTGTTGCGTTGTGTTTTGCTTCTGTGTAGGCTATTGGTGTTTTTCTTTTGTTGTTGAAGTTTTGTTTATGCTTTTTGCTCTTACTCTGCTGCCGTTTTGACCCTTACGCCGCATTTGGTTACTGTCTCCAATATGCAAAGACAGAACAAGACAAAAATTCAGAGACAGAACATAACAAAAATTGAAAACAGTGAGGTGTTTGGTTGTGATGGACAAAACATATAAAATTGTCTCTGTCTCGAGGACAAAAATGTGTTTGGTTGCAGTGATGATGATGATAATAATGATGATGATGATGATGATGATAAGTTTAATAATATAATTAAGAATAAAAAATTCTTTATGTGGGGGGGGGGGGGGAATTTCTGGAAGTTACTTAAGTGTTTTGTTTCGGAGATGGGAACAAGAAATCTTGTGCCACAATCTTGAAAGGAACAAAAAATTTTTGTCCCTGTACTCTGGAGTCAGAATAAAAATACGTGGGGGCAGCAAGCAAATACTGCCAGGCATAGAATTTTTGTGTCCTTGTCATTCGTCTCCATCAACAGAGACATCAACTAAACGCTGCGTTATTTCTGTTAGCTTTTGGCTTATTTGTTGGCGTGTTTGGTGGGCTGTTACTGGGTGTATTATTCTCCTCCAATTTAGCCAATTTTAGCTTCTTTTCTCCAAAACAACTCCACATTTCCTAACCTTCAAAACCAATGTAAAAATACCATAATTAGCATAATATCCATCTAATATGCTCCAAAAATACCTCAATTTGATATTTAAATTAATAACCTATCAAATTCCTCTGCACCTAAACAATGCTCGTCCTTAAGCATTCAAAAGACTTGAAAACGAAACGAAACAAAACAAACCTAAACAAATCTGTTTACAACTCTTTTAAAAATTTAGCCAACATGCATTATCTTAACGAACCAAAATCATAATCAAGCCATAAGCATTTCATAGGATTCAACTCTAGAACAACCATCACAATTCCCAATGACCTTTCCAACTCAAAATGCACCAGATTTGACCTTATATGAAGATTCACTCAATGTACTCAAGAAGTATTTATAAGACATTTCACTCGTATTCGTCACAATAGAATGATATTACCATATGCTTGCAAATATATCACATCGCAACCACTTGGGAATTTCGTACAAAAATCAAAAGGGTATTTTCTTGGTTGTAATGGGGCTAAGGACAATGGTAGGATTAAAAGTTATTTAGGCTATAGTTATCAAAGGTAATGTAGACTACATTGCTCAACTTCCACCTACATTTTGACAATGACCCTAATAATGTCAAAAATGATGTTTTAGTATCAAAATTTAGAAATCCCAAGGATTAGAAGATAATAAATAAGAACATTTATGATCCAAAACATAGGTAACTCATGATTGCTTAAAGGATATTCAAGGACTTGCAATTCATGGTTAAACTTGCTTTTCTTTCTTTATTTCTTTTTTCTTCTTCTTTTTTTTAACACTTCTACCCCTTTTCTTTTTCTTTTTTTTTGTCACTTCACAACTTCATTTTTCTACATTTGTAAAGCATTAAAACATGAGATTTCAATATAACCATTCATGTTGCCATTATATGTCAACCTCAAACCACAAACCAATAAGTTAAAGCAACTAGTTTTCTATTCCTTTAATAACGGGTTGAAAACGGAGGTCAAAACACAAGGCTTAGGCTAAAATTTGTCGTTTTATGTCAAAGAAAGAGGTTAAGTCTCTTCAACTTGGCTAACTAGGGGAAATAATATATGAGATAGGTTTTAGAAAGCCAATATAGTTTAATCGTAGATGCCTTTTATCACTTTAGTGCACCAAATTCACTAGTGGTCTCAACAATGCATAATAATGCAAGTTCTAGAATGATCAAACTATGTGCGATAACACTCAACAAGAAAACAATTTGAGCACAAAGAATGTAATTGCTCTTTAAAGGCTCAATTCTCACTTATTTAATCAGGCTTTTGTCAAATCTTGTAAACTTTTCATTCAAATCAACCATTGTGGAATAGTCATTCTATCTCCAAACCACTACTTATGCTTGCAATCCATCATGCTTTCAATTCATCATGCTTTCCTAGTTCAACAAAATAATGCACATTAACTTACAAAACAATTTTTTTTAAAAAAAATCAAGAAATGCCTCCCCCACACCTGAAATCTACATTATCCTCAATGTAGAAAAACATAAAACACAGAAACATAACAAGGAAAGAAAATTTAACAAGAACATAACACAAATAAAATGAACACTAAATATTATTGAAATAGAGGAGAGAATAAAAAAAGATAAATAAAGAAAAGAAACTTCCCTAGACAAGCTATGGTTGAAGAGTTGAATGTGGTGTGGTTGTTATCTATATTGTGCGTGTAGGCTGATTTGATTTTTTACTGCAAAGAAGTAAAAAGCAAAGGAGAAAAATTAAATAATGAAATGAGAAAAACAAAAATCATTGGGTTGCCTCCCAATCAATGCCTTTCTTTTTTGTCTTTGACTAGACACAACTTTTTTCCTTCAAATTGATTCATAAATGGGCCGAACAAAATAACTCCCCTCTACAAAAGAGACATCAAAATTGTCAATGAAAGGTTTAAGTCTATGACCATTTACCCTAAATATTTTGCTAGTCTCTAAACTTTCAATCTCAATAAAACCATGAGGAGAAATATTTCTGATAAGATATAGTCTAGTCCACTTAGACCTTAACTTACCAGCCATGAGTTTTAATCGTGAATTATAGCGTAAGACTTTTTAGACTACCAGAAACTGTTTCCGATGTAATAATTTGTCATGCAGGTATTTGGTTCTCTCTTTGTACATCTGAGCATTGTCATAAGCTTCCAACCATATTTTTTCCAACTCTTGGAGTTGTAACTTTCACTCCTTTCTCGCAACTTTATCCTTGAAGTTGCATTACTTAACTACCCAAAAATTATGATGTTCAATTTCAACAGGTAAATGACACATCTTCCCAAAAACTAACCGATATGGTGACATTCCAAGGGGTGTTTTGTAAGCAATCTGATAAGCCTATAACGTATCGTCTAAACACGAGCTCCATTCTTTACGATTACGATTAACTGTTTTCTCCAAGATACTCTTTATTTCCTAGTTGGAGACTTCAACTTACCCATTTGTTTGTGGGTGATAGGTGGTTGCTAAACGGTGATGGACTCCATATTTACGCATTAAAGCTTCCACTGTGCAATTGCAAAAATGTATACCTTGATCATTGATGATTGCTCTAGGTACCCTAAATCTACTAAAGATGTGAGATTTAAAAAATCCTACAACAACTTTGTAATCATTAGTGCGGGTAGCTTTGACTTCTACCTACTTCGAGACATAATCAACAATAAGCAAAATGTACAAAAACCAAAAGACCTAAGAAAAGGCCCTATAAAATCTATGCCCTACACATCAAATACTTCATATACTAAACTAGGAGTTTGAGGCATCTTATCCCTTTCATAAATATTTCCAACTCTTTGAAATTTTTCACAAACTTTGCAAAACAAATATGCATCTTTAAAGAGAGTCTTGCAATAGAATCCACTATCTGAAATTTTCCTATCTATTCTTTTTAGAAGAAAATGTCCACCACATGCATAATTATGACAAAAAGTAAGAATGGAATGAATTTCATTGTCAAGCATACATATGTGATTAATCTGGTCTGAACTTATTTTCCACAAGTATGATTCATCCCATATATAATACTTAGCATCAATTTTGTAGATTTTAGATCCCAACCCAAACAAGAAATCTTATGATTTCATGAGCATACAAGATCTTACGCAGGATGATAAACTAACTTGAAACGCAACGGAATAATTCCTTTTATGCTTGATGTTTTGCCTCTCTTGTAGAGATCCACTATGACTTCTCCTTCTTCTCTAACTCTTCATGGTTGGAATGGATGCAGTAGACCGATCTCGTCATAACGCACTAAGGTCGAAAGAGTTGTTAACTTATAAAAGTAGCAATCCTTATGGATGGAGTAGACCGATCTCGTCATAACGCACTAGGAAATTTCTTTTTATAGGCCACCAAAAGGTGCATTTGAAGAGTTATAGCTCTTCCAAGAGTTATGTCTCTTAACGAAACATCATGACTTTTGGTCAAGGGACACATCTGGCAAAGAGTCATGACTCTTCCAAGAGTTATGTCTCTTGGTGAAACATCAGGACTCTTGGCCAAGGGACACATCCTTTGGCAAAGAGTCATGACTCTTCCAAGAGTTATGTCCCTTGGCGAAACATCATGACTCTTGGCTAAGGGACACATCCTTTGGCAAAGAGTCATGTATCTTCACTTAAAGTCATGATGTACACTCATAACCATACATTCTTGAACATAAACCCCTTTTGGTCGAATGGTCATAACCATTGGACGAAACAACACATCTTTTCATCCAAAATACATATACCTTGGTGAAAGGGTGTCATGTATGTTCATTCTAAGGCAAGGTACATGATGAATCTTCCCTATTGGTTGAATTCAACCTCTTGATTGAATTCATCCTTTCTTGGCTGAATTCGTGTATCCATGTGGAGACAATGGACTTGCACTTTAAGTGCATGCATGGGAAAATGCATTATGGCGTGCTACAGCTTATGGTACATCCTAGTGTCCATTGTGCACTCAAGCACGCTAGATTCCTTCATCCAGCACCACCAATTTTGCCCATTAAGCTTTAGGTTTCAACTCCAACTCATGTTCCTTAATTAGCTCTTCTTGCTTAACTAGTGTGAACACATTTATAGCTAGCTTCACTTCCCAAGAACCAAAGATGAGCTGGGGTAATCTTAATGGAGTCCAATTGGGCTTATCTCCAGCTTTCTAACTATTACTAGTTTTAATAAACTTCCACGAGCTTGCCTTAAGCTAGCCTTAGACACTTGTGCTAAGGGAAAGTCATGTCAAGCCACTTATAGCTTACATGAGCTTCATTGAGTTCCCTTGAGTTGAGGGTTAGCTCCTTACATGAAACCCAAGCACTTTCAAATATATCTTAGTGCGTCAAATGGAATTTGTAGCACTTATGCTATAAAATTCCAACAAGCTCCCACTCGCACAAAGATATTTTTTTAAAAAAATGCTCCCACTCAAACAAAACATACTCAACAAGTGAACATATGAAGCCAAAAAAATAGTTGAAGCACATAATTTTGAGTTGTGGGTGCGACCTTAGGCATGTAAACAAAATCTTTTTCCATTGTGCTTGTTAGACCCATAATAAAAGATTATCACTCTCCTCATGTTTAAACAAATCAAACTTACTTGAACAAATCAAGTTATGCCTCTCAAACCCCAACATTTTTTGATACACATGTTTAATCACATTCAGTCTCTTTTGTTAGTTTTAACTCATAAAACTCATGAATGTATTAAACCTTAAGTGCACTTGGTTTCTCTCTCACATCACACTCAACCTTTCATATTGTACAAAACAATATGTAGCACCAAGGTTGAATAATATGATTATGTATCATATATACTGTGCATCATATGCTATCATAGTTATACAACTCATGTAATTATACTTATGAAGGCAACTTATGCATTCATGTCTTTCCTTTAGCTTAGAACTACTAGAAAATTTAAGAAAACATTATCATCTAAAAGGAGGATACTCTAATCCCATTTCTCCCGAGACCTTCGACAACCAATTAAGAAGAACATAATAATCCTCAATTTCCTAATAGCAAGCCATAGTTATTAAGGCGGGTTTGAATGAAGAATTTCACACATAAGTAAGACAAGAGATAACTTGTTTATTTTCTTCGATTGGTATTTCATGCTTAACTATGGAACATTTAGAACACATCCCTTATATGTTCCCTAAACACATTCTTAAATGTTTTACTACTCCATTCTCACTTAGAGGGGTGTGTCAATTCTCTCTCTTAAATTATACCCTAGTTGAAATGTTACATGTCCATGAAAGCATATGTGATATTATTGTGAATTGCATATGTTTTGACTCTTGGTTTGATGGACCATAATTAATAACTTAGAATTAATTGATACCATTAGATAATTGAGGTATTAAAAAGCACATTTGGATTAGAAAAATGTCAAGTGGTAAGACAAGTTGGTATATGAAAATTTAGATGATTAAGCCTATGAATTAGTGACATTTTGCATGAAAATTAAGTGACAAATGAAATAGCTAATTAATTGACATATGATAGCATTGGTTGAATCATAAATGGCCAAAAATAATTATGACATTTGATAGCTTAAATGGAGGGCAAATGGACTACATGCTTTGGTGTTAAATGTCATGTTGAGATAGTGACACTTAGCAGCTTATGTGTTAAGCCATTGTAGGGAAATTTTTGCACCCTTCATTCTTACCTTACTCTCCACTAAAACTCTCTCACTTAGTCTCAAACTTTTGGATTTTTGCTTGAATTTGGAAACACTTAAAATCCTTGCTAGATACTACATCAAGGAAGTAGATTATGTTATCTTCTGTAGTGTCTTAAGATTTACACCTTGATCTTGGATGTGTGTTAGTTGTATGAAGGGCTACTTTTGTTTGTTCTTTAAGGAATTTGAATTTAAATAGGTAAAGGAATTCTAAACTTGATCACATGTTGTAATGTGAATTATATGATGCTTGAATTGGGTAGAATATGTAATGAGTTGATGGTGAATTGAGGTCTGGAATATGATAATTGTTTGATAGTTTTTGCTTTTGATTTTGATGCATGTAAGATTATGGAATGTGAGTTGCATAATGAATGACTTTTGAATTGGTTTTGGAAATGAATTTGATCAGGGATTGATGCATGAATAAGGTAGGTTTGAAGTGTAATTAAGGGACTATGTTGATGGTGTATTGAATGGAAGTGAAGGAGTCAAGTTTTGAAAGAAAAATGAAGGTTGTAGGTGAGTGAACCTTCGATTCGCTCATCCCACGATCGTGGGATTTATAGGGCTCATTCTCACAGTTGTGGAAAGTAATTAGGAAAGAGAAAAGGTTAGTTTTGGGCAATTGTTGGACTATAGAAGTTAAGGTACTTTATAATGGTATAATTGGACTTAGTTAAGGTGTAAAATGAACCTAGTTTTATGTGGAATAAGTTAATTAAAGGTTAAACAAGGTTTGGATTATTAATTGAGGTGATAACCTAAGGAAGGTGTTATTTGATAGCAAAGTAACTAATTTTGAACTTATGAATTTGTTAAAGGAATGAACTATACTTAATAATGCTAATATGATTTAAAAAAGAGTAATGTGTTGGTTTATGAATGCTTGTGAATTGGGAACTTATGGGAATATATGTAATGTTTAATTATTTAATTGTTTTAAAAGTGCCAAGTCCTAGTCGTGGGTAAATAGGCATACCTAGAAGGGTCTGCAACTGCTTCTGTAACTTGACACTAAGGTGTCCCCTAATTATTGACACTACAGTGTCCCCTAATTATCGACACTAAGGTGTCCTATGATTTTGAGACATAAGTCTCTTCTATTTCTGAGATACCAATCATGGTATCTTTTGTTTTGGTCCCGTTACCCACTACTGTAAAAAGGATTAGCAGGCTAACTTGTTTTGTATTATGATACATGTTCAGTTTTGATATAAACAAGTTCTGATCTGATACAAGATAAGCTCTAATTTGATACGAAACAGATTCTGATCTTATACAAGTCATATTCTGATATGAAAGAGTTATCTCCTGTTTTGATATTCAGTTCTGATATATGTACATTCTGTTATGATATTTATGAGTTTAGTTTCGATGTAAGAAAGATTTACATTGATGAATCATAATTTATTCTGAGACACATAATGTTTGGATTGCTCTTTAATATGAACAATTAAAGATTGTTATGATATGATCTGATTCAGTATATGTGAATGTTAAACAACTGTTAGAAACAGTCGCAATTTATGTCTTGTTTAGTTATTCCCCACTAAGCTATATGCTTAGCACGATGGTTTTACCTCCGTGTAGGTTCTAATAAGAAGATATAAGGCTGGGACAACTGCAGTGGCCAAAAAAGGATGTATCTTATTTTAGAAGATGTATATTTGTGTTTAAGTTTAAGTTATATGTCAATGTAATGAGACATGTTGCATTTTGTGTTTTGTTTAATGGTTTGTAATAACTTTAGTACATGATAGATTTGGAACTTGTGCATTCTGAATAGTACAATATGTTTGATATGTTTTGTTTACAACAACATCTAATGATATGTAATGTATGTTTGCTTGAGTTTTTGGAAGTGCTTTGGATTGTTTGGCATGTTTTAGTTCTATTTTGTGTGGCATTTGCATATCCTCCCAGGGGGTATGTGGGTGTTACATCGTTTGGTATCAGAGCATGGTTTAGACAATTTTGATTTAACTAGCGTTTAACTATTGCTTATACTTGGATAAAAGAGTTGTGTTTGGCCTAATGCGGGTTGTCCCATGTTTTGGTTTTAGATTTGAGTATGAAAAGATCTCATGAAGTGTTGACGAGGTTATGGAGAGTAATAACCTTGCGTGATCTCTTCCGTTTATATTGGGACCTCTGGGGTCAATTGAGGTGAAGCTGAAATGCCATCTCCAGCTTAGGGGGAGGCTTTGGTAAGTTTTTGCAAGACATGATGACGTTATTACATCATATAACTGCACCCAAAGCTTCGATTGCAGAAGTATGAAGCTGAGGAATTTACTGGAACATCTCTGAAGGAGTCTGAAAGGGCAGAATTCTAGTTGGAGAAGGTGATAAGGGTGCTAGATGAAATTAGTTGTCCACCAGATCAGATGGTGCACTATGCTAACTCTCTTCTTTAGGGAGTAGCCTATAAGTGGTGGAAGTTTGTTTTGAGGAATCCTCAGTTACCAAAGCTTCTAACTTAGGATTTCTTTCCCAAGAGTTTAAAGCCAAATATATGATGGAAGCCTATAGAAAGGAGAAATGGAAGCAGTTCTTAAACCTAAAGCAGAGAAACCTGTCTGTTGTTTAGTACAACAGAGAGTTTAATCGACTCAGCAAGTATGCACCTGAACCCATACTTACTGAGGAGTTTCGGTGTCATCAGTTTGAAGATGGTTTAAATGAATTGATCAAAGAGCATCTGACAACATTTACTCTTTTGCAGCAAGTGACCTATCATCAGCTGGTACAAGCTGCTATTAAAATAAAGAAGCATGAGATGGTTAGAAGAGAAAGGTTTCGGCAAAGAGGTTCTACTAGAGGAGGTCAGTCATCGGGGAAGTGAAGTCGTGAAGGTGCCTCCACTGCACCAGAATTTACTCAGAGATCAGTAGCTAGGCGAAGGCGACAAAAATTTCCCTTATCGACTGATTCTGGTAGGGTTTCCTCTGTGGGCCAACGTTCTGGTATTCCAGAGTGCCCTCATTGCTCCAAATACCATCGAGGTACTTGTTGGAAGGCTACAGGTGTATGTTTTAGATGTGGTCGCACTGATCATTTGATAGCAAGTTGCCCTATGAGATAGTCCCAGACATCGCAAGCTAGTAGGGAGGTCTCTCATGTACCTATTGGGAACAGAAGATGCGGTAGAATTCATGGAGGATCTAATCAGTTCAGGCCTAATCTGAGTAATATTTTAGAGACTATTAATTGACCTACAATACCTTCTATTCCAGCTCGAGCTTATGCTTTGAAAGCTTGTGAGGATCATGATGCACTTGAAGTCATTGCGGGTACTGTTTCTCCATTTGGTTATGAAACGTATGCTTTGATTGATCCTGGATCCACTCATTCTTATATCTGTGTTAGAGAAATTTATGATAAAATGATGCCTATATATCATTTAGAGTCTGATATTTATGTAACTAGTCCTCTGGATAGTAGTATGTTAGTTAATTAGGTTTATAGGAACTGTCCTGTTAGGATTCAAGGAAGTGATTATATGGCGGATTTGATTAGATTGCCTTTTCATGAATTTGATTTGATTTTGGATATGGATTGGTTATCCAAGCATCAGGAAGTGGTTGACTTTAGTGCTAAGACAGTTGTGCTTAGGAAACCTGATCAACCTAAAATAATATTGCATGACATCCGCACTAGTTCTCTGACTAACTTGGTATCTGTTATGTAAGCTTGGAAGTTCCATAGGAAGGGATGTGAAGCTTATCTAGCTTTTTTTATTGATAGAGAGTGTTAAACTGCAAGACATTCCAATGGTGAGTGAATTTCTGGATGTGTTTCCTAAAGAGCTATCCGAACTCCCTCCTGAAAGAGAAATGAAGTTGTCTATTGAAATTATGCCTGACACTGCTCTTATATCTAGAGCACCATACATGATGACTCCTACTGAATTAAAGGATTTGAATATGCAGTTACAAGAGCTACTAGATAAAGGATTCATTCGACCCAGTGTCTCACCCTAGGAAGCACCGGTTTTGTTTGTTAAGAAGAAAGATGGTACTCTCCAGATGTGCATTGATTACAGGCAATTGAACAAAGTTACAGTGAAAAATAAGTATATGTTGCCAAGGATGGAAGATCTATTTAATCAATTGAAAAATGCGGGAGTATTTTCAAAGATACATCTGTGATCAGGGTACTATCAACTTCGAGTAAAGGATGTAGATATTCCAAAGACTGCATTCAGAATCTGTTATGTATATTATGAATTCTTGGTAATGCCATTTGGGTTAACTAATGCTCCAGTTGCATTCACGGATCAGATGAATAGAGTGTCTAGGCCCTATTTAGACCAGTTGTAGTGATGTTTTTAGTTGATATTCTGGTATATTCCAAGAATGAGTATGATCATGTTGAGCATCTACGGGTTATGTTACAAACTCTACGGGAAAAGCAATTGTATGCTAAACTGAGTAAGTGTGATTTCTGGGTTTGGGAGGTATCTTTTCTAGGACATGTTGTTTCTTCTTAAGGGATTAGGGTTGATCCCAGTAATATTGAAGCAATTGTTAACTGGAAGCCATTATAGAGAGTGACAGAAGTGAGAAGTTTTTTGAGTTTGGCAGGTTACTATCTTTGGTTTGTGAGGGAATTTTCGGTGATAGCATTCCCTTTGACTAAATTTCTATGGAAAGGAGTGAAGTATGAATAGTCTAATCAATGTCAAACTAGCTTTGATCAACTAAAGAGAATGCTTAATGAAGCTCTCGTGTTGGCTCAACCTACTTCTGGTAAGGAATATGTTATGTTTAGTGATGCATCTAGAAATGGTTTGGGCTGTGTTTTGATGCAAGATGGAAAGGTAGTTGCATATGCCTATAGGCAACTAAAGTCTTACGAACAGAACTACCCTACACATGATCTTGAACTTGCAATGGTAGTGTTTACTTTGAAAATTTGATGGCATTACTTGTATAGTGAAAAGTGTAAGATTTTTACTGGTCATAAAAGTTTGAAGTACCTATTTACCCATAAGGAACTTAATATGAGTCGACGATGTTGGTTGGAACTATTTAAAGATTATGACTGCATTGTGGATTACCATTTGGGTAAGGCTAATGTCGTGGCTAATACCTTGAGTTGGAAGATTATTTTCGCATTGTCAGTGCAGTAGAGTGAAAGGAGACTTGCATTTGATGGAGTTTTGATAGCTCCGTTGAAAGCTAGGCCTACCTTGAGATAAGAAATTTATGATGCTAAGACAAGTTGATAATACTATAACTCCTATTATTCTCAATAATAGGAGGATATATAAAACAACCATGAAATCTTCCTTATTCTCACTTTTGAGAATGAAATCATAGGATAGTATGTATGAGTGGACATACAAACTCGATGACCTTGATAACCTTATCTTGATGCGTTTATAATCAAGACGACCATAAGATTAAAGTTGTCATATGTTGGTTCATGACTTCCATTTAAATGTATGACACACAAGTTACATATCCCTTTTAAGAGATAACATACATTTAAGACTTTAGCGTTCTCATCCTTGATCGTATGCAAAGACGTAAGGGCGGATGGCTCATGTAAGAAAACCAACCTTAACCTATGATTGACACGTACATTTTTTGTTGTGGTTTCAAAGTGAAATGCACCAATAATTGATAAACAACTTGTCATTTATCAAACGTCTTACATGTGTGACACAAGAAGGAGAAAATTACACCAACATTTCATAATCTACAAAGACCCATTGCCTTTATATGTTTAGCAAAATGAAATGGTGGCAGTGGCTTAATTATAGGGTCAGCCACCATTAGGTCCACAGGTATGTAGTTTAACTTAATTTCTCCCTCTTCTATTGCATCTCTAATAAAATGATACTTCATGCCAATGTGCTTAGTCTTTCCATGATACTTAAAGTCCTAAGTGTAAGCCAAAGCCACCATACTATCACAATAGATAGTTATGGGCCTTTCTAAAGGCACAATTGACCCTAAGTGCTTAATAAAAATTATAACCTATAAGGCCTCTTGCATAGCCGAGGCATTGGCAACAAATTTAGCCTCTATTGTTGACAATGTTGTGCAAGTTTGTTTCTTGTTATTTAAGAAATAGCCCTATTATTTATCATGAAGACATAGCCAGATGTAGATTTGCACGAATCACAATCACCACCCCAATCAGCATTAGTGTAGCCATGCAAACCAAGATTCTCTCCTTATTAGCATAGCCAATAATCCTTTGTACCATTGAGATACCTAATGACCATTTTTACACATTCCAACGCTCGATTCCAGGGGTCAGAAGAATAGCTTGCTAATAGACCTACAACTTGGCTAATGTCAGGCTGTGACACAACATGGCATATATTAGACTTCCAATGGAACTTAGGTATGAGACCTTTTTCATTTCCTCCTTTTCTTAAGAACTTCGAGGACACAAATCTTGCCCAAGCTTGCAACCATATATAAGTGGTGTACTAATTGTTTTTGAGTTAGTCAAGTTGAACATTGCAAGAGTCTTATCAATATAAGGTTTTTGAGATAAGACCAACATTTTAGTTTTCATATCTCTTAAGATCTTAACACCAAGGATAGAGGTAGCTTCTCTCATATCCTTCATGTCGAAGGTGGAAGACAACCATCCTTTGATGGTTTTTATTGTTATAATGGCAAATTTAGACCTAGAAGTGTACACACAAACACATTGGTCTTCATGCATCATCACAAAACCAAAGTTTGTGATTGCATCATGAAATTTCAAGTACCACTATCTTGAAGCTTGATTAAGATTGTATATAGACTTCTTAAGTTTACATACTTTGTGCTCTTAACCCTTTTCAACAAATCCCTTGGGTTGTTGCATGTAAATCTCCTCTCTCAAATCACTATGAAAAAAGGCAGTCTTTACATCCATTTGATGCAATTCTAAGTCCAAATAAGCCATAATAGCAAGTAATAATATGATGGAATTGAATTTCACAACAGGAGAGAAGGTATCCTTAAAATCTATACCCTCTTTTTATGTGAATCCCTTAGCCACCAATCAGGCTTGTACTTTTTAATAGTACCATCAGAATTCAATTTTATCTTAAGAACCCACTTGTTTGGAATAGCCCTTCATCCAGGAGGTAATTCAGCTAAGTCCTAAATGTTGGTGCTCGGGTCTCATTACCTATTTCAGGGCTCTGATTTCCCCAAAAATTTCATACTTCGGGTTCGCCGCAGTGGAAGTCTGGCTTCGTCGTGGCGAAGTCTCCTCTCTTGCAGTTCGTCGCGACAAACTTTTACACTTTGCCGCGGCGAAGTCCCAAGCTCCAGCACTCATACCCTTCGGGAAAGGTTCGCCGCAGTGTACTCTCAGCCTTGCCGCGACAAAACCCTCGAACAGGACCCAAAGAACCAACATCAAAAACTAATATTCAACTCATACCATTCTTTCAGCACAACCATTTTAACAAAGAAATTAAATATGAACATATACAAATAAAACTTTTTCAATTCATCATTTCATTACTAAAGCAAAAGAATTTGAAAAACTTTATTTACATAACAAAAGCCACACCATTGGCTTATTACAGAATACAAAATGCACATGATACAATTGAATGCTTATGCCTAATGTGATTTTAAATACCTAAAAGTTTCTGAACTAACTTAATTACAAAAGTCTCTATTCTTGGTGTTTGTCAGACTTTGCAATGATTAATACTGATCTGTTTTTTTTGCACCTGCGGAGTGGAAGGGAATGGGGTGAGCTGCGAAGCTCAGTGGCTTATACATTTATAGGCATTGGTAACGAGCCACACAATCAAACATGCATATACTTCATATATTTATATACGTCTATATCTCATTAGGCTGGCAATTCAATCATTCACAATTCAAATTCACAACTCATAGTTCAACATATCATCACATAGAACATGTCAAGTGTAATTAATCATCAAAACATAACACTCATTCTTGCATCATAACTTGACAAATTAAAATGCAAATGCACCAATAAATGGCTCGAGAGTTTCGTGAAACAAAATGGATAAACCGAAGTTTATATCGTGAAAAAAATGAGTTCGATTTCTCAGGATCTCGTGGCCTCAAGTGGGCGGCCGAGAGAAGGCTATATGTCGACGTGCACGTGACTAACGAAACGTTCATCTCTTGCCCAAACACAATCAAATTTATGCTCAATTCATTTCTATATATTTTTCGTATGCTCATGCTTCTTATGCTTTCTCATCTTTTCATTCATACAAAATGCAATTCTTCTTTCATGGCCTGACATGATAATGAATCATCATACATTTTTCAACAATTACATTCATTCAATTTAAGCAATTTAGCACATATTCACATATAAGACAATTAGCTCATTTTATGCAACAACTATAAACATATTACCTACCTATTTACTTGCAAAAATCCAAGTCAAGCTTGCCTTTTCTCTTGCTTTTGGATTGTCATTCCTTGGTCTCCTTCAAACAACCAAGTTCTCATTCAACACAACATTCCCATAGAAATTCATAAAGCTTCAAAAATCACAAAAATGAAATAAATGCTAAGTTGGGCTTAGGCTTAACCTACCCATAGTCTATCTAGGTTGGAAAAACCAAAACCTAGTTTAGAAATCCATATAAATCCATCTAGGGTTTCTCCTCTTTCTTCCTACACAAACTCATTCTCTTCTTTAATCCCTTTTGTTTTTCTACTAAGCAAGAAGAAAGATGAGACCTACCTTAGGTTTAGCCCAAATCTTCTTCTTTCTCCTTCTTTCTCCTTTTTCCCTAGCTTCCACGCACTCTTCTTTTTTTTCTCCTCTCTTCTCATGACTTTCTCTTATCTTTTTTAACTCCCACAATTTTCCTCTTATTCTTTTAAATAATACTTGCTCTTCCCTTTTTACCTTTCATTTAATTGGTTCTCCTAATTTTGCCCCTTTTTGTCCATTAACTACTAACATCTTAACTCCTTATTCTGATTAGGTAAATGAAGCAATTTGATAACACCTCCTTCTATAAAAATGTGCCCTATTGTCTTAAGTTTCTAATGACACAAAAATCATTCAATTTGGTTTAGAAATCTGAAAGTTATACCTTAAACATTTTTGGACTGTTCTTATGTTGAACCAACACTTTATGTTCAACTTCCATCCAAACATTGAAACTCTTATAGACTAAATTAAAACACGATTCCTTATGCACTTTGTAGCCCTATGTCTCTATTTTACTCCAAATTAAAAATCATCTCATTTTTGGTATATACTATCAAGATCATTACATCTTATACACAAAAGAAATTTTAGCAGGTCACTAGTTTATACTCATGCTAATGAGACGTCAA
>JANSVA010421248.1:0-20777 GCA_025504915.1 Erythroxylum reticulatum | reverse complement strand
TAGATAAGACTCTGTTTAGAAAATGTATCAAAAATGATTTCATTATAGTACAGATATATGTAGATGATATTATTTTTTGTGTAACTTCTAAGAAGCTATGTTTCATTTTTGAAAATCTTATGAAAAGTTAATTTGAAATAAGTATGATGGGTGAATTGAAATTTTTCCTTGGTTTACAAATTAAGCAAACCGAAGAAAATATTTTTATTCATTAATAAAATTACATCAAAGAACTGTTAGTCAAATATAAAATGGAAAAGGTTAAACCTATGTCAACTCCTATGCATCCTTTAATCTTTTTTATCTAATCATGAAATAGGTAAAAAGGTTGATCAAACCCTCTTCAGAGGAATTATTGGTTCTTTAATTTACCTAACTACAAGCAGACCTGATATATTGTTTAGTATTTGTTTGTTTGCAAGATTTCAAGTAGATCCTAAAGAATCTCATTATATTGTTGTTAAAAGAATATTGAGATACTTAGCAGGTTCTACTGATCTTTGTTTAATGTATGAGAAAGGTAAAGATTTCAGGTTAATTGGCTACTCTGATGCTGATTATGCTGCAGATAGAATTGATAGAAAGAGTACAAGTGGAGGTTGTCACTTTCTTGGTCATAATCTAATTTCATGATTAAGCAAGAGGCAAAGTTCAATTGCTCTATCTACTGCAGAAGATGAATACATGTCAGCTACAAGTTATTGTTCACAAATCTTATAAATTAAGTATCAGTTAGAAGATTACTCCATACAAGAAGACCAAATTCTAATCTTTTGTGACAACACAAATGCTATCAATCTATCAAAGAATCCAATACAACACTCGAGGGCAAAGTATATTGAATTTAGACATCATTTTATATGAGACTATGTACAGAGAGGAATCATCAGTCTACAATTTGTTGAGACAAATCAACAATGGACAGATATCTTCACTAAACCTTTGTGTGAAGATAGATTAAAGGAAATCAGATGGAACTTTAATATGGTAATGTTGAATGACCATTTTTCTGACACATCATGACCCAAATGATTCATATAAGAAGAAGATAAAAAGTCATAAGTTTTCAAGTAAATATTAACGGTAAGTTATGAACAGTAACTTTTCAAGAGTATGTATAAGAAGGAAATCTTCTCAAGATTCTAAAATACCTTATACTCTAGAATTTTCTTCAAATACTTTGAAATTGACTTGTTTAGTTCTCTCAACCAAGACAAATTAATACTTTGTTCTAAGCTTCAAGTTCATTTCATCTCATATTCTTACTTTTAGAGACTGACATCGCTACTTTGAGTGAAATACTTTTGTGTGCTTAGTTTTTATTTATTACAAATTACAAATAGAGCAATCACTTATCTATAGGAGACATGTTTATTTCAAATCATTGAAGGAAAATTAGATGGACATTGAACCAGAGATAGAAGCAGTTGGCTGGAAAAACTTCTTCAAGGTTCGTGAAAAAGTCTATTTGAATGAGATATATGAGTTTTGAAAGAATGCAAAGTTGGTAGACGATACCTTAGTATCAATGGTAGATGGTTGTTGATTATCGTGACGTAAGATACTATCGAGAGGGTCAATGGGTGTCCTAGTATTGGAGTAAAGCTATTTAACAATACAAAATGGATTACTCAAGGTCGTGTAGATATAATGCACATTAATCGACAACTCTATGGAATTAGTGATCCTAAAGTTAAGAAGGCGGCAACCCTTGTTCCGAATGCTAGGGTTCTACATTCATTGCTTCTTCATTGTGTTCTACCAAGATTAGGCTCAAAGGACCTTATGACAATGAATGATGAACATTGTCTGTATCACCTACTGAATCACCAACCCACTAATCTTCCGTACTTGATGTTGAAGTATATGATGAAGTCAAAAGGGGATTCTAGCTCTTTGTCATATGGAATGTTATTGACAAGGTTTTTTAGAGAATCAGGACTCTTTCTCGACAGAGGTAATAGGGTAAAAATGGATGTGAAGAGCATCATTAATGCCACAACTATTCACATAATGGGGATAAAGTTTGATGATGAGGCAGATATAGGTTCTACACCCAAAGTAAGGTCTGAGGGGGAGCTTATAGTAATACAGGGTAGAAGTGAATGTGGTACGTCTGCAAGAAAAACAAAACCTCGATCAACAGGAAGAACATTCGTAGAAGAAAAGACTGAGAAATCATCTGATACACCAATAAAACCTATGACAATTCTACAGAAAGAGGAAAGTCGAGTTCAACAACCATCGCAATAAGTGTCATTGTAAAGAAAGGTGGAGACATTTCAATCAGAAAAATACAAATGGTTAAGAAGGTCACTAAGACTATTGACCTTACGATAACAAGAATAGAAGGAGAGGAAATTTCTAATTCTAAATGGAGATTCTAAAAACAAGAGAAAAGATAGCATCCTACTAGATCAATTGTCTCCATTTTGCAAAGCCAATCAGTAAAATCATTTGGAGAGATAGAAATTAAAAGGAGGTTGGTATTTAAGAGGAAGAAGCCTTAACAACAACTTTCATCTAAACTAGTAGAAAAACAAAAGAAGGTGAAGCCTAGTCAGAAGAAGGTTTATTCATTTGATGTTTAATAGAAGGCAAAAACTGTTGAACACCAATTAGAACTTGACAATCAACAAAAAGGATTTGAGAATGAAGATTATAAAAAAATCAGTACCTGTTCAAAGTAGAAGCTCAATTATTATCAGAAAACCTTCGAAAAAGTTTGTCAAGGTAATGGTCGAACCGATATCAATTAATGATCAGACAATACATCTTCTAAGTCATGAAGAACGAAGATTATATGGTATTTTGTGAGATGAGAAGGTAGAACCATATCCATTGAAGATTTCAAAAGATTGGTATACAATCTATCAGATTTCGAGTAGAACATTAACAAAAATTATGCCAGACATACAACTAAGATGCTCAAACCTTATGAGAAATGAAGAAAAAGGGAAAAAGAAGATGTTTCCTAAGGGAAATAAAGATGATCTTACAGAAGAGCAGATTCAAGTAGCTGTGAAGAATATAGATGATGCATGCAATGCAGCTCAACCTGGAGGTATCTATGTTTCACACCATATTTCAAAAGCATCAGGAAGTGAATTCGGAGTTTCAACCACCGATGAAAACTTCAAAGTAGTTGGCAAACTGAAAGAAGGACAGTACAGAAGTATCATGGTTGAAGGTATTAATTTCAACTTAGAAATCTTTGTGCATTTGATCATGCATTTCAGACCTTTAGGTTTCATACCTTTAGTCAAAGATGTGTTACACCTTATTGGGCAATCAATTTTGAAACTACCTAGACATGATGATCTTGATCTATCAAAAGGAAAACAAACCTTCAGTCTACCCTCTATCAAAATTATAGAGTTAGATGTTTTACCTTCAAAACCATTTGTTGTGGAAAACTTTCATCCACTTACTGAAATACAACAAGATCCTACTGATAATCCATAGTTCTTGAAAAATTTCATAAATTGGACAGAAGCAAGTCACAGTCAGAAGTAAGTTCAAGAAGCATTAGTAAAAGAAATTGGGGAAGTTCATACTAAGGTTGATGAACTCACTGACTCAATAGGTGATCTTCATAAGGAAGTAGCATTACTACGGGTTACTATTGAACAAGATCTCAAGACGATCCATACTGACATGCAATGTATATTTTTTGAAGTTCTGAATTGTCTACAATAAGCAATCTTTTTTATTAATAAAAAATAAGGGGAGAAAGAGAAAAAGAGGAGAACGAGAAGAGAAGATAGAGAACAGATAGAAAGCATTGTATGTATCTTGTTTGCAATTCTTTTCCTATGTTTTTGCTTATTATTCATCGGAATACTATTCTTCTATTCATCTATAAATCTCATTTTATCTTCTAAAATTATGATTATTTATTATCATCAAAAAGGGGGAGATTGTTAAGTCAAGATGACTCCACTTCTATTAATTTTGATGACAATCAAATAATAATAATTTTAGAAATGTATGAACTGTTTTGATAAATTTGTTAAGTGTGTAGAAAAATCTAAGTAACACTTAGTCAACTTAGAAGGTGCGCGGTCTACACCAGATGAAGTGCAACAACAAAAGAAGCACAACAACAAATAAAGCGCTACACCAGAAGAAACGTAACACCAGATGAAACGTGACACTAGACGAAGCGCTACACCAGATGAAGTGCTATACTAGATGAAGCGCAGCATCAGATGAAGTGTGACACCAGATGAAGTGCCACAATAAATGAATTGCAACAACCGAGGAAGTGAAACAGTAGACGAAGTGATATAATAGATGAAACATAGTAAAAGAAGAAGCATTATTCCAGATGATACAAAAGGAAGATATTCTGGAATGCTAGATAGTTGGTTAGTTGGAGTTAGTTATATGACTCAAATAATAACCGTTTCTAGAAAATTCAAGAAGCAATTTTCAAGAAGACAGTTCGAGACATAGGCTATAAATACTAGTTCTAGTCGAAGATTAAAATAAAAAATGTTTTTACATTAGAAAAAATTATGTATTCAAAGTGCGAAAGAAGTGAGCAAATACATCTATAACTTAAAGCTCAAAAATACTTTTCTTAGGGAGAGAAAGGAAGGCTAGAGCTTGGAGAGGCTAATATAGCAAATAAAGAATACTTTGTGAGAGAGACCTGTAGAAAGAATATTTGTAAAGTTGGAAGAGTATAGTGAAATCTCATACTAACTCTGAGGACTGGATATAGCACAAGGTTTGGGGTGAATCGGTATAAAATCATAGTGTCCATTCTCTAACCCTTATCTTTTAATTTTCTCATTATTAGACAAGTAGATAATATTACTTGCGATTGCTTTGCTTATCAACTTTAGCAAAGTGTTTTAGTAATCATTTGAATTTTTTTAAAGAAATTTAAGAAGTCTCAAAAGATTAATATTGTCGAAAAGATTACATAATTTGACCCCCTTCTTATGTAGTTTATATATCATATCGGATTTCTCTATTAAAAAGTGATTTACATCATTAAGCAATACAAGACAAATTGCATAGGCATAAGACTTTTCGATCCATTGATGCAATAATTTGTCCATTTGGATTCGCCTGATGATTACTCAATATGCTCCATTGTTTGTTAAAAAACTAAATTCCCTTTTGAAGGCCTCTGGTTTCAGTTACATTATTAAAACTAGGCCTATTTAGTTTATAAAAGTCACTAAGTGCCATCAACTTATTAGGGGAATTGATACCCCTTACATTCTATGTAAGTAACTTTATTGTGATGGAGAATGACTTTCTTTCACTTAGTTTTGCACCTAGTTTTGGACTTGTTCTGGAAAATTCAATTGCATGGGAGCTTTCTTCACTTTTAAAGTTTATAGGCTTAGTAGGATCTAAGTTTATAGATAGCTCACTCCCCACTACCATTTCTTAGCCTACTTTATTATCTTCATTAGGTCGTTTCATGCTTCTTTCCTCACTAGTAGGCTTAACTAGATCTTGATCTACCTAATTATTCTTCCCCTAAATCTCCTCAGCTAGTAAAGTAAGGTGCATTCGATTAGAAAGCTGATTTAGTTGTGGTTCTTGTTGTGCCCATATAATTTCTAAAACTACCTAGGCTATCCAACTCATAAGTATGTGAGGTAGTTGTAGTGATTACCCAAGGTCTTCTCTCACAGAGGTGAAATTGGTCCACTTAAATTAACATTTTCAAAAAGCAAACATAAAAACATATGCAATCCTAAACATTCTACCACGATTTGTTGAGTTAAGGCTTTAATGAAAATCACAAAATATAGTGAAAAGTAAATCAAATCAACTGTAAAAAAGATGAATACATTAATCAAAATGGAAGACTCTTGAGAATTAATTTCACTAATTTAATCTCCTATGCATGATTAAAGAAAATTAAGTGCAAAGTTGTCGTACTAAAATTAAAAATTGGGTTCTAAATAACCTCAAATAATGAACTAATCTAACTTTTGCATTCAATAAGTTATCATTCAAATTAATTATGGAAACCTGATTACTAACTACCATATAAGATAATATATTTCTAGTTCTTAACCTAGGAATCCATAGTTTCTTGTTTCATATTAAGCTTCTTCTCTTGGTATTTCATTTAATACTAAAATAATGCAAGGTTTGGTCATGCCATTTCACGTATTCAGCTTAAAAACTATAATAATTACTAAGACAGCAAAACCATATTTCATTCATTCATAGGTAATTAAAATAGCTACATTAATCCTCAAGAAAAAGACTCGACCCATCATAGCACAACTATTGTTCATCATTCTTAAATAATTAGATCTCATCTTATCAGTTTAAGAAAAGTATTTAAGCAACAAACTAAGTAAATAACCACATGAACTATGAAAAGAAAACAAGTAATAGTTGGCTATGCTATAAAAGTAACAAGTTCAGTAAACAACAGGAAACACTACAACATATGAATAATATAGCAAACAAATAGAGATTAGCTGAGTGAGGTGCAGTGGTCTTCTGCCCCTCTCAAGCTTCTCGCATTATCTCTCTCCTTTTGCTTCAACTTCTTCTCACTAGATGGTCGAAGACTTGTTTTTGCTTCTATCTCTCCACCATGATTCATTCTTTTTCACTAACTCTCTCTATTCTATTCTCTTATTCCCTTCTTTCTCTCTATTTCCTCTCTTTTGAATGTGTCTCTAGTGTGTTCAGTGAAGAATGTAGTGAATGGAATCCATCTCCCTTCTTCGCGGCCACCCTCTCCTTCTATTAGTAGTATCTCCTAGATCTAGGGTTTTATGCCTTCCACCTACTTATTCCATATAATAAAATGATAGATTAAATGAAACATTATTGGTGTCTATGCATGTGGAAAGTCACAGTTGTGACTTAACTTGTCACAACCTTGACTTACCATGTTATGTCACAACTATAAGTTAACTTGCAAAATCGTGCATATGCAAGTTGTCACGGTTGTGAATTAACTTGCAGAGTTGTGTAGCTACAAGTTAAGTCACTACTCTTATATTGGGAGTTGCCATAGGTATATTAGTAATTGTGAGGTTAGAAAGAGAAATATCTGCAGGGATACAACAACATATTAGACCAGAATATGCTAGTCCTTTGGGAGTTCTTCAAGCTCTAGCAGATGGGACAAAATTAATTTTCAAAGAGAATCTTTTTCCATCCTTATGATATGGATAATATATGCAACTGTGTATTAGCCATTTTCATGCTCAATTCTTATTGTTTAAGTTCATGCCATCTCTAATTATTTCATGCATAAATCTTCTTTTTTTTCATCCCACATTCACAAATTAATCGAATTAAGATTTATGCAACATCCACACCAATTTCATTCAATTCCTATCAAAAATTAGTTAAATCATAACCAATTTCATCAAATGAAAACAAGTAAAATCAAACAAAGTTAAACATAACAATTCTAGTACACTTAAACCATGCTTGTCCTTAAGAAAAATAAAGAACACTACACTATAGAAACACAAAAAATGAAAATAGTGACTTTCTCAATTAATAATCAAAGATATCAATGATCAATTCAACAAATATAGCCAGAGAACTCCAAACTCATAATACTTTGTGAATAGACCGTTCTCTGCATGCTTAGCCAAAATTAGCTAGTACTTCAACTCAAAGACCATTAACAAGTGTGATAGACATGCACTCCACTTTCAATTCTCTTAAGAATTCATAGATAGTAAATATTCACTCATTATTCAATTCATGTAAGGCATCTACCATAGGCTTGCTTACTAATTCAATCTCCTATAATTCATGTAAGGCATCTACCATAGGCTTGCTAACTAATTCAATCTTCACCACTCATATTAAACACAAACATCAATCTGAAGATCTTTATTTTGGTTATAATGGGGTTGGGTTAAGTGTAAGAAAAAGGAATATCCCAGTTTAAAAACCTCATAACAAATTGAGCATTTAAGGTAATACAGAACAATAAACCAAAAACACTTAATTCTTTCCTCTCATTTTACAAAGTTAACATTTGCCATTTTTACTTCTCACCTTTTCTTTTCATTTTCTGGTCATCTTCTCTTCCTTCCTTTTCAATTCAATTTCAATTTCTTTTTATTTTTTATTTATTATGTTTTTATTTGTTTATTTAGAGCAAGATCAAGTCAAAAGAGAAAATGTAGAGGAGAGACACAAATTATTATAACCCTACTCATTCCTAACTCAAAAGTCAACTATATGTTATGATTCCCCCACACTTGTTTAAATAATTATTCCCTAAACCCAAGTGTGCACATTCAAATGCTCATTTTGCCTTATGGTAGGTGTAATAAAGAGGATAAAAAATCAAGGTCAAGACTCACATTTTGGGTTTAAAGAAAGAAAAGGTTTCATTTAAGCTCAAAGGGGCTCACTAAGGGTGACATTATGGTGTCTTTTTAAACAAAAGGGGTAAATTCTAATTGCCTTCCTCATTTCAATGTTTGCAAGGTCTATGTGATCTCAACTAGTATTTCCAAGCAAGTTCTAAAGTTCCTTAGAACACACTGAACAAAGAATACTTGAATTTGGTGTTGAATAGTTCACAAGGCTCAAATTCTCACCAAAGAAAACTGTCATTCATCTATCACAACAAGCTAGTGTTCGTTTAATCGGAATCCAAGTCAATTAGTCTAAGCATGCAAGTATACACATTCACTCATATTATGCAGTTCTAGTCCCGATCGAGTTTTTTTCATAACCATGCATCTCTAACTATTAAATGGAAAAACATACATAACAAACACAACTTTATATATATATAACTTAACACTACTCCCCTCCCTCTTAGACTTAAAGATCACACTATTCCTAATGTGATACATAAAAATAAGAGGGATCTAAAACACAAAACAACATGAACAAGGAAAAGCATTAAAACTAAAAGAAATTAAACTAATAAGCAGCAAAGAAAGTGATAAAATACGATACAAATATGGGAGTAATCATTACGTTGATTTGGTTTGGAATGTGGTATGTTGCGTTAAGGAAAGAAAAATATTTGTAAGGAAAATAGATAGAAGAGACTAGAGAGTAGGTCTGCACACACAAAGAAAACAAACTACATTAAGGTTCACTAAAAAAATTAATAACAAACAGATAATTGAAAAACAATTATAAATAAAATGGGTTGCTTCTTTGATGTCTTATAACTAGACGCCTTAATGGTTATGCTCAAGGTGGGTTGCTCAAAGTGATTGATTCCAATGTTTCCTCCTTTTCATTTAAATCTAACTCTAAGAATCTCCCAAATAATTCCTCAGTTGCATCCACTAAAAATTGGTAGCATTCATCACTCCCCTTAACCAAGTCCAACTTCTTCTGTTCTTATTCTTGTAAGGCAAAATGAAAATTGTAACATCCCATTTCCAAAGTAAAGGTTAGAACCCTAGATTTTAGTTACTAAGAAAATAGCAATAAGAGAATAGAAAAATGCATTTCATGCTAATGGATAATGTTAGCACATATATATGTGAATTTGAATTTTTACATACATCAAATGACCGTACATGCATTCATTGATAATTGCTAGGTCTAATTGATCGATAAAAGTTATTATAATTTGAATTGGGAATTAATTGTATTGAAAATTGGTTTTTGAGAGCATAAGCATTGATTTAGAATTTTCGATGAAGTATGGAAATTTTCTAGAATTTAAGGGTACTTTTGAACCAGCAAAAATATCCAATGGCAGAATAATTGATGAATAGTGATAGAACGAAATTTCAAATGGAAGTAGAAATCTTAGTATGTGACATTAAGATTTAATGACTTATATCATTAAAAATTGGGAGATAATTGGAGACAAATGGACTACTTAATAAAAGAGCCAATTAGAGACCACTAAAAGGTGGCACGTGGCACCCACTTACAAACTTCTCCTAAAATAAATACCATTTCATGTCTTTCAAGTGCCCATTCACGACATATAAATCTCTATCTTCTTCATTTTCTTCATTTTCTCTCTCTCCATCTACAACACTCTCCTCTCCCAAGCATTAGTGTTGAACTTTGCTCTTATCCTTCACTTGCTACTTCCATTTTTGCTTGTCTTCATCATCTTACCACTAGAAAACCTAACCTACTCCACCTTAACTTGTGATGATCATATATGTTAGAGAGCTAGGGTTTTATGGTGATTGAAGAAGCTTTGGTTAAATCAAGTAAGTATAGGCATTCTTCTTTTCTTGATTTTTTTGGATGAAGCATAGTTAGTGATAATTATAGTTGAAAATGAAGTTGAATAAGTGTAGGAAGTTGTTGATGAATGGTATATGAAAATGTATTGATCTTTTTGGTTAATGAACAACTACAGCTTATGAATTGGTTTGTAAATGACATTGGGTTGAAATGAGGTTGAAAATGAAATGGAAGAGATGGTTTAGGTTTAAGATGGGATATATGTGAAAGGTGGGAAGTTAAAATCTAGAAAATGAAACATGTTTTGCGTATGCTTCTATCAAAGTTCACCGTGGCCAACTCTCCCTAGTTCGTCGCAACCAAATTGAAGGATGAAGTTCGCTGCATCCAACTCGGGGGTTCACCGCAGCGAATTTGTATGATTTAACTCGAACTTTCTAACACATAACATATTTCCGTATTTTGAGCATAAACTTTTCTGTAGTTATCTAGATGAAGTAATATCTGATTTGGAATAAAATGGAGACATAGGGCTACAAATTTTCAAAAGAAATTGAGTTCTAATTCAGACACTAAAAATTTCAATTTCTAGGTGGAAGTTTAGTATAGGGCACTGTCTCAGAATAAATTGAATGATTTTGGTGTCATTGAAAACTGATGAGATAGAAGGACAATTTTCAAAAAGAAAGTATTGTCAAATTACTTCAATTTCATTGTTTAAATGATCAGAAATAGTAGACCCGGAAGTAAGTGTTTGGAGAAAAATCTGAAATGATTCATTAGGTTATGAAATTAGATTCAAAGTGTTTATTTGAGGTATAAATCCTAAGTTCAAATTTTGCTTAGGTGAGTTTTGATATAAGACTGATAATGCGACGAGAATAATGGAAAGATACCCGGGATTTTAATGAACCTGCATTGAACATATTCCATATACACACATGTGTATAAATGAATGCTTACAATTATGCAAAGTTATTAATGTGTGTGTGCATTACGTGTATTGCATAATTTTGTTGTGAAGGATAAACGTCTGCAATCAAACATTTCCAAATCATTGAAGCTAGTGCTAATCTGTAGCATACTATGAGTAACCTAGATGGTCTCACTTAATTACTTGTTTGCTTAAATTCTATTTTGAAATGATTGAATGAATGTGGCTTGATTGTTGATTATGTATAATGAAGGTCTAATGATTGTGATATTGGATTGAGATATTGAAGTGCTGCTTGTATGTGAATGTGCAGAACTATGTGTTTCATAATATGATTGATTGTGATAGATGCATTCTATACATGAATGCATAATCAGATAATGGCAGTTGTGACAAAAGTAACTATCGATCAGAGCTTAAAGGCTAAAGTGTGAAAAAGAGCCTCAAGATCAGAAAGTGATTAAGAGCCTAAGGCTCACTATGTAAAATGAGCCATGCATCCCCATCAGATAAGGGACAGTTATCGATGAGCCAGGTATCCAAAATGGATACGGGACAATTTATCAATGAGCCCGATATTCAAAATAGAATTAGGACAGTTTAGGCACTTGCACAACAATGTAACAATTGGAAAAAAGTCTCATGAGCCTTCCATATGCATTTGTTTAAGTTTGTTTGATTGATTGAAATGCAAAATTGCTTATGCTTAAGTGAAAATGTGATACGAAATCAATTATGCAAAAATGTAAATGTGTTATGTGAAATGATGTGTTGCATGAATTGAGTGAACCATCGATGATGGTTACCTCATTGAGTTTGTAAAACTCACCCAAAATTTGCAAATATTTTTCAAGGTTCAGAAGAATACCACATTAGGTAAACGGGAGTATACCTACTGTATGCAAGTGAAAGATAGAAGTCGGGATCAATTGACGTCTACATAATTATTTTCTTTAATTTTTTATATGAAAGAATGTATTCTGAGATTTTTGTATCATGATTATTGACCAAATATATTTTGTAATAACTTTCCAAAATGGGAAGGGTTGTAAACGAAATTTATTTTGAGTGCAATTATTATATATGTTATTGAAAAAATTTAGGATCGAAATGGGCCCGAATTGATTATTGATTTTTCGTAAAAGTGTGCATTGTTTTAAAAAGAAAAGAATAAGATTTTTGTAATGAGATTTGACTGACTGAGTGCTCTAGCATGCCACCCTCGCAGGGCTCGAACTCAGATATCACTCATGATGTTGGGTACATGTCTTACGGGAGTGGGGTGCTACATATATGGTATAATAGCCTAGAATTACTATCTTATATGGGCATTTTCTGAAATATGTGCCATGTTATATGCATTTTAGACATGTCATAGCAGATAGTAGCAACTGATCCCTAGTTTGAGTCGCATGAGTATGAGTCACACGCATGAGCATGAGTTAAGTGCTTAAGCTGATATAAATATTTAGAAAAGTGATGATATGTCAGAATGTGAGAAAATGGAAGTTGGGGATATTTGGAAATGAGAAATAGTATATGATTAGATATGACAGACAAAGATTTAACACAATTGTATAGGTGAGTGTGTTATGGAATACGATATTAATATTGTACTGTGATGATATATCCTCAAATGTGAATGCATTGATGTGGATTGTTTGAGAAAAATAAGAATATAAGTAGAAATGATGAAATTAAAGTGTACAAGCCAAGTTGAAGGAAATTAAATTTTTCTATGACCTTGAAAGGGTGAACTTGGACATAGAATGGTTGTGTGATTATTATGATAAGAGTTCATGATTTAGTATAAGAATATGTCTGTGGAATTGAGACTAGAATTTCATAATGATTATGATCAATAATTCTAAATTGATTGAGGACATATATATGGGAATAGAAATAGATATATCATGTGTAGTAAAGAGAAAGTTAGAAATGCCTATAAGATAGGATTTTATGCAAGAATGAGAAAGAGATAACGAAAGCCCCAAAGTTAAGTTAATTTGTTATCGTGAGTACATATTTGATAATAGGATTATCATGACAAGTGAGAATATTGGGCACATATATATTATATGTGTGGGTTAATATAAGAAGCAATCTAAGACTTATTAAATATTGTTAGTCATAGTTCCCATAGTTCAAAATCTAAGATGAATTAGAGTAATACATGAAAGTGCTAATAGTGATCAATAGAGGATAGATTGAGGTTTTTAATGATGTTACTATGGGTGATGAATTTTGTGAAAAAGACAAAGGGCACGATCGTGGAACAATCCCCACGATCGAGGATAGATACAAAAGTAGAATTGTTGTCTTGAATCAAATAAGTTTAAGGTATCCTAAATATAAGTTATGAATTGGTGAATTGTCTTATAAAGACATCCCTGGAAAAGATGGAATGATCTTGATGTTATATACCAAGGTATTAGAGTAAATGAATTGCTTAGTGCTTTACGGAGCCTTATCAGAAAGGATATTCTTAGCATATAAGTTATGACAAAAATTATTGTCCTTGAGGTTACTAAGAATGTTTGATCAGCAATGATGATAACTGTGGATTGATAAAGGTGACATGAACAGTATAGATGATAGTAGCAAGAAATCTTCTTTCAAAGAAGAATTTCACCAAATTAGATTATGCAAACCAAATAGTTTACTTTAAGGTTGATTAATGAAAGAACAAATTAGAAATGAATCTGTAATGAATTAAAAGTGAATATTGGAGTCCTAATCCTAACGGAGACTTAAGGATACGATGTTGAATATGCTACTAAGAGTGCATTCATTTTTATTGATGTAAAATATCCAACTAAGTGAATGGATTCTTAAATTTGAGGGGCTATTAAGTATAAAAGATACAAATCAGATCTGATCAATGTGTTACCAAGACAGGAAGTTAATTTTGCAATTAAATTGAAATGTGTAGAGAAATTAGAACGAATGAGCAGGCATTAAAATAAATCCATGTGAAAATCAAAGAAAAACAAATGAATTGAGAAAATAATTTGAGAAAAGGAGTCAAATGGGAAACTAAAAATAACATGAGATAATACTACTTTATTGAGGAATTAGATTCTTAAAGAATTACAAGAACATATCACGAGCACAGGGAGTTTTTGGTTATATTTGTTAGAGTTAACAATGCCCCAATAGTATTATGGTATTGAAAATTAAAGTGATCCAAGCAAAACTGGATCAATTAGTGACTATGATTATAAACGATATATCGAGTGTATGCAGAAAGCAAGGAGCACAATTGTGAAACTTGAAGGTAGAAACAATTATAGGCTGAGTTCAATAAGAGTGAATTTTAGCTTGATCAAATAAAATGTGGGATCCTATGGTAACTGAACATGGCGTATTGGGAGACTCAAGGAAATAGAGGAAATGAAGAACTAAGAAACTATAAAGAATACATGAGACATTCGAAGTTCTTTAGAACTAGCTGTATATTGGATACTACTCGAGACTGTTAAGGGATTTTTACTGATCTTATCCTGTGATTAAAAAAAATGCTTGAGGAAAAATGTGTAAACTGTATCAGTGATGAATGTAAAGAGAATTTTGAGGAATTATAACACCGAAGCTAACAATATCATTTGGAATTGGAGATTATATGGTACATAATGAGGTTTCACATTAGAGATTAGGATGAAATCCAATACAGTATAGTAAAGTGATTTCATATGCATTGAGACAATTAAAGTCTCATGAGTTGACTATTTAATACATGATTTAGAACTTATTGCAATAGTGATTACTTTGAAAGTTTGTAGACATTATACGTACAATGAAACATTTTGGATCTATATATAAATATACAGATCATTAAATTTTGAGGTAATCATGGAGCTTGAAAGAACTGAATATAAGCCTAAGACAATAAATAGAGATACCGAAAGATGTAGATCAAGCAAATGAGTATTTCCCAGCAAAACTAGTGTTGTAAACTGAGGCATGGAATGGAAAAAAAATCAATGGCGATGTAGCATAAATTCTGACATTGAGATTACCAAACCTAGTGCAATGAAGAGCATAGAATGTTGAGTTGAATTTTTGGCAAATTAAAGTACTATTAGCTATTAAATTTAAGATCAGTCTCATATGAGAAGTTTACCAAAGCCCAAATTAAGGATTCAAAATCTATGAATCTTATTGAGGAATAAAAAATGAATCCAAATTTGAGTTTGAATTAGAAAATGATATTTGGTGACTGAAACAAAAAGGATGTGTACCCGATAAAGATGATTGAACAAAGAAATTACTAGAGAAAGCAAAAATAATAACTTAAGCTATACATCCTAGTGGGAATATGTCGTAATAGTACTTAACAGTTAAGGAAGTAGAAACAAGTGATTAAGTGTTTGAATTGAATTCTTAAAAACTTAATGTTTTGGAGTTCATAGGATTATGAGGTTAATGTATGGTTTTAATTGAATTTAAGCCTAACAATCATTATCATAGTGACATCATTAGAATATTGTATGAGGCGTTATATGAAGAAAAGGGTCATTCGCCCTTACATTGAAATGTAAAGGGCCTAAAAATGGTTAAAGGCCATAATTGATTCGAGATACTATTGATGAGTGAAATAAATCTGTAATAGGAGTTAACTAATCCAAGATAATGATGAATGAGTTAAATGGATCAGCATCAAAGTTATGGAATATAGTGAGATAAATATATGAGTGGAGTGTATTAACATTAAAGAGATGTGAATTATCTCGTAAAAGATGAAATACTTTTAAAAGTATCACCTCGCCAAGATGTGCTTAGATAGAGATAAAGGTGTGGTTAGGTTAGGAAAAGGGGGAACTAACCTCAACATAAATTGGTCCATATGAATTTATCGTGATTTGAATTATGGGTTAGTATTATCAATGAAAGATGTTTCAGATTCACATAGTGTTATATGGATATGTTTGTGAAACACCGTTATAATCTGATATATGTGTTATTAAGACCAGAAGTAAAATTGTGAGTAAACTGAAATAATCGAGGAAATAGTTAAGATAGTGTGATATCAGAATAAGTGAAAGGAAAATTGAGTGATTCTATTGACCACAGACAAGTGGAAGAAATTTTTTTGAGTGATGACACTTAAATGGGAAACGTAGGAGTATATGAGGAAACAATACCCCCACCTTTTTGATCAGTCAGATAAGAATTTCGAGAGGCAATTTATTAAAGAGGGATAAATGTAACATCTCATTTCCATACTAAAGGTTAGAACCCTATATTTCAGTTGTTGAGAAAATAGCAATAAGAGAATAGAAAAATACATTTCATGCACATAGATAATGTTAGCACACATACATCTGAATTTGAATTTTTGCACACATCAAATGATTATACATGCATTCATTGAGAATTTTCTGGTCTAATTGATCTACAAATGTGATTGTAATTGGAATTGTGAATTATTTGTATTGAAATTTGGTTTTTGAGAGTATAAGCATTGATTTAGAATTTTCGGTGAAATATGAAACTTTGTAGAATTTAAGGGTATTTTTGGACCAGGAAAAATTTGAAGTGGCAGAATAATTGATGAATAGTGATAGAAATAAATTTCAAATGGAAGTAGAAATCTTAGTATGTGACTAAGATTTAACGACTTATGTCATTGAAAATTGGGAGATAATTGGGGTAGAAATTGGAGACAAATGGACTAGTTAATAAAAGAGACAATTAGAGACCACTAAAAGGTGACAAGTGGCACCCACCTACAAATTTCTCCTAAATTAAAGACCATTTCATGTCTTTGAAGTGCCCATTCATGACATATGCTTCTCTCATCTCCATCTTCTTCATTTTCTTTATTTTCTCTCTCTCCATCTGCAACACTCTCCTCTCCCAAGCATTAGTGTTGAACTTTGCTCTTATCCTTCACTTGCTACTTCCATTTTTGGTTGTCTTCATCATCTTACCACTAGAAAACCTAACCTGCTCCACCTCCAATTGTGATGATCGTATATGTTAGTGAGCTAGGGTTTCATGGTGATTGAAGAAGCTTAGGGTAAATCAAGTAAGTATAAGCATCCTTCTTTTCTTGATTTTTTTGGATGAAGCATATTTAGTGATAATTATAGGTGAAAATGAAGTTGAATATATATAGGAAGTTGATGATGAATTGTATATAAATATGTGTTAATCTTTTTGGTTCATGAACAAGTATAGCATATAAATTTGTTTGTAAATGATATTGGGTTGAAATGAAGTTGAAAATGAAGTAGAAGAGATGGATTAGGTTTAAGATGGGTTATATGTGAAAGGTGGGAAGTTAAAATATGGAAAATGAAACATGTTCTGCATATGCTTCTGTCCATATTTGCGATGACCATCTCTCCTTGGTTCACTGCTACAAACTTGAAGGATGAAGTTCTCTTTGGCCAACTCGGGGGATCACCGTGGGGAACTTGTAAGATTTCACGTGAACTTTTCCTCTCTGGAAATGTTCACCGCCGCAAATTTTCCAACACAAAATATGTTTTGATATTTTGACAATAACTTTTTCTATAGTTATCTAAATGGAGTGATTTTTAATTTTGAGCAAAATAGGGACATAGGGATACAAATTGTCTGCAGAAATCGAGTTTTAATTCAGACTCTAAGAATTTCAATTTATGGGTGGAAGTTGAGCATAGGGCACTTTATCATAATAAAAGTAGTCTGAAAATATTTGGAGTGTAACTTTTACACTACTGGACCAAATTGAATGATTTTGGTGTCATTATAAACTTATGAGATAAAAGGACAATTCTTAAAAAGAAAGTATTCTCAAATTACTTCATTTTCATTGTGTAAATGATCAGAAATAGTAGACCCGAAAATTAGTGTTTGGAAAAAAATCTGAAATGATTCATTGGGTTATGAAATTAGATTCAATGTGTTTATTTGAGGTGTAAACCCTAAGTACAAATTTTACTTAGGTGAGTTTTGATATAAAATTTATAATGCAACGAGAATAATGGAAAGATACCCAGGATTGTCATGAACATGCATTGTACATATTCCATATACACACATGTGTGTAAATGAATGCTTATAATTGTGCAAAGTTATTAATGTGTGTGTGAATTGTGTGTATTGCATAATTTTAATGTGCAGGATAAACGTATGCATTCAAATGTTTCCAAATCATTGAAGGCAGTGCTAATCTGGAGTGTACTATAAGTAACTTAGACGGTCTCACTTAATTACTTGTTTGCTTAAATTCTGTTTTGAACTGATTGAATGAATATGGCTTGATTATTGATTCTGGGCAATGAAGGTCCGATGACTGTGACATTGGATTGAGATATTGAAGTGTTGCTTGTATATGAATGTGCGGAACTATGTGCTTCATAATATGATTGATTGTGATAGATGCATTCCATACATGAATGCACAATCAGATAATGGCAGTTGTGACCAGGGTAGCCACCAATTAGAGCTTAAAGCTCAAAGTGTGAAAAAGAGTCTCGATCCCTATTTCCCCATCAGATAAGGGACAATTATCAATGGGCTCGGTATCCAAAATAGATATGGGACCATTTATCAATGAGTTTGGTATTTAAAATAGATACGGGACAATTTAGACACTTGGTCACAACAACATAACAATTGGAAAAGAGTCTCATGAGCATTCTATATGCATTTGTTTAAGTATGTTTGATTAAGTGAAATGCAAAATTGCTTATGTTGAAGTGAAAATGTGATACCAAATCAATTATGCGAAAATGTGAATATGTGTTATATAAAATGATGTGTTGTATGAATTGAGTGAACCATCAATGATGGTTACCTCATATAGTTCACAAAACTCACCCAAAATTTCCACATATTTTTCAAGGCTTAGAAGAATACCCTGTTAGGCAAACGGGAGTATAGTTACTGCATGCAAGTGAGAGATAGAGGTCGAAATCAGTTGGCATCTGCATAATTAATTTCATTATTTTTTTATATTAAAGAATGTATTATGATATTTTTGTATCATGTTTATTGATCAAATCCATTTTGTAATAACTTTCCAAAATGGAAAGGGTTGTAAATGAAATTGATTTTGAGTGCAATTATTATATATGTTATTGAAAAAGTTTATGATCGAAGCAGGCCCGAATTGATGATTGATTTTCCACAAAAGTGTGCATTGTTTTAAAAAAAAGAAAAAGATTTTTGTAATGAGATTTGACAGACTGAGTGCTCTAGCATGCCACCCTCGTGAGGATCAGACTCAGATATCACTTATGATGTCGGGTACATGTCTTGTGGTAGTGAGGTGCCAAACAAACTACGTTAAGGTTCACTAAGAAAATTAATAACAAACAAGTAATTGAGAAACAATTATAAGTAAAATGGGTTGCTTCTTTAATGTCTTATAGCTAGACACCTTAATGGTTACGCTTAAGGTGGGTTAATCAAAATGATTGATTCCAATGTTTCTTCCTTTTCATTTAAATTTGTCTCCAAGAATCTTCCAAATACTTCCTCAGTTGCATCCACTAACAATTGGTAGCATTCATCACTCCCCTTAACCAAGTCCAACTTCTTCTCTTCTTCTTTCTGTAAGGCAAAATCAAAAGCTACTGCATTAACTTGATCAACAATAGAATAATATTCAGAAATAGTAAAATTAGGGATAGGTTCAATATTAAAGATTTAGATTCTACTGTTTCTCTTAAGATGTTTATGGTCAATTTCCCATTCTTCACATCGATTAAAGTGTTAGTGGTGTCCATAAAAGGCCTCCTTAGGAGTATGGAGTGCTATTTTCCCTTCTCCTTCACTTTCCCTATATCTAGAACAACAAAGTCTATAAGAACAATCAATCCTGCAACTTTCACTAACACATCCTCCATTATTCATTTCAAATAATGGATTAACCTATCAACTAATTGCAAACTCATGTTTATAGATCTTACTTTCCTATATCCAATTTCTCATAAATAGAGTAAGGCATAAGGTTTATGCTCTCTCCAAGATCAAGCATACCCTTAACCTCGTCGCCATTAACCCTTGATACTTTCACAATAAAATATCTTCGGTCCTTTAGCTTAGGGGGTTAATGCTGCTGCAGAATTACACTTTTTACTTCTGAAACTAGTACCTTTTTGTTAGGCTCAAACTTTTGTTTCTTAATGTTGGATCGGGAAAAGAAAGTATGCCATGTTTGGAGAGCTGATAGATTTTAAAATTTTTTAGAAATCTTATTTGTAGAAAAAGCAATATATCCAAATCATCACGCCAATCTATACATGATATGGTATAAGGATAATAATAATCATAAACAAGATAGTGATATTACCGACTCCTTTGTTACAACTTCAATTCCTCGCTGCGCTATCCTCTCCTTCTTCTTATATCCAAAGCCTTTACTTTTGAATCATTTTCTTAGTCAATCTATCCTCTCTTAGTTAATCTATCCTCTCTTAGTTATTGTATCCTCAACCAATTTGATTTACCTCTTGTTCTTCCAGGACAACTTGGTTAACAAAATCCTTTGGTGAGAAAGGAGAAGAAATGTTTGGAGGAGATTTTCTTAGAATAAATGAACCAAAAATGGGACTCTTCTCTTGTAAATTTTGGCTCACTCATGCATAAAAGGAGAGATAAAGTCAAACCATGCACAAACACCTTCTTACACACTCAATTTCGGTTATGCATAGAATGGAAGAAGAGAATAGCATCTAATGCATCACTTCTTACTTTAATCAAT
>JANSVA010421240.1:0-20778 GCA_025504915.1 Erythroxylum reticulatum | reverse complement strand
GAAATGACATTTTTCCCAATTTAGCACTAAATGGGTCTCTTCACACCTAATCAGGACTTTCTCTAAGTTATCCAAGCTTGCATCAAATGAAGTACTAAACATAGAGAAGTCATCCATGAAAATTTCAATGCAAGATTCAAGCATATCAGAAAAATAGGCATCATGCATCTTTGAAATGTAGCTGGAGCATTGCATAACCCAAATGGAATGCATCTATATGCAAATATACCTTAAGGACATGTAAAAGTTGTTTTCTCCTGATCTTTTAGGGTTACTGGAATCTGCAAATATCTACTATATCCATCTAAGGCACAATAAAAGTCATGTCCAGTTAATTGCTCAATCATCTGATCAATAAAAGGTAAAGGAAAATGATCTTTTCTAGTGGCATCATTCAACTTCCTATAATTATGCACATTCTCTACCCAGTTACCTTCCTAGTGGCTATTAATTCATTTTTCTCATTTTCAACCACAGTGGTGCCTCCTTTCTTTAGCACCATATGCACAGGACTAACCCAACTAGAATCAGAAATGGGATAGATAATACCTACATCTAGAAGCTTTACTACCTCATCTTTCACTACCTCCTTCATGTGTGGGTCATGTCTCCTCAGGGGCTGCGCTATTGCCTTGCTTTCATCCTCTATGAAAATGTGGTGCGTGCAAAATGAAGGGCTTATACCCTTGATATCTGTAATGGACCACCCAATAACCTTTTTTTGGTCCTGAAATACCCTTAACAATTGCTCCTCTATGATTCCTGACAAACAAGAAGAAATGATAACTGGTAAGTGCTCAGGTGTGTTAAGATAAACATACTTCAAATGACTCGAAAGAGGTTTAAGGTCAAGAGAAGGGGGCTCTTCAATTAAAGGATTTGGAAATACCTTGGCTGGATATTGGAGAGGCTCGTATGCTCTATAATGTGTCCAATATGCCTACTCCAACTCAACTGCAATATCCTCCAATTCTTCTTGCAATTCTTCCAACAAATCTACATAGACAATAGAAGAATCATCAGCATCAGAAGAATAAATATCAATAAAATGGCAAGAGTCAAGATTAGAAGGATGCTTCATAGCATTGAACACATCAAACACTAGTTCTTCGTCTTGAAGTCTTAAGATGAGCTTTCCACGTTACACATCGATGATGGTCCGTTTAGTGGCCATGAAAGGTCTCCCAAGAATGATGGAAATTTCTATATCTTCCTACATGTCAAGGACTAAGAAATCCACCAGGAAGATGAACTTCTCGACCTTGACCAATATATCCTCAATGATTCCCCTAAGATAAGTGATTGACCTATCTGCCAACTGAAGCGAAATAATAGTGAGTTTGGGCTCCGCTAATCCTAACTTCCTGAATACAGAAAGAGGCATTAAGTTAATGCTCGCTCCCAAATCTATTAAAGCCTTATCTATATGTAAATCACCAATAATACAAGGAATAGTAAAACTCCTTGGATCCTTATATATCTCAAGAAAACAACCAAATTGCTTATCTAATTGTGTACCTTTCAACCTTTGAGGATAAGGAATTCGAGGTCTTATCGGATGTGTGATGGGGTCAACAAATAACCTTAGATGATCCTTCTTTTTCAGCTAGTGCTTCCTTGGCCTCCTTGCCACTCTCCCGACTCTCTTCTTTTTCACTCTTTTCCACTTCTTTATCCTTTTATTTTTACTTAACTTCTTCAAGTTGTTTGCCACTCCTTACCAAGATTGCCTTTGCATCTTCTCTCGGGTTAGCCTTAGTAGTGCTAGGCAATAAACCTGAAGGTCTTTCTTTCAACAAACTTGCAATCTGGCTTATCTAATTCTCCAAATGTTTGATAGAAGATTCGTAGATCTGCATTATAACCTCGGTAGTGGAAATGTACTTCGAGAGTAGCTCTTCGAGATTAGATTTCTCTGTTGGCACAGGATCAGGAGCCTTGAAACCTAAAGGTGGCTGTCTCTGAACATTGGATGACTGTGGTTGTGCCACCTGATCATTCCGCTAAGAAAAACTTGGATGACTCCTCCACCCTAGGTTGTAGGTGTTAGAATATGATCCCCTCTTTGTCTGTTATAATTGCCTACATAATGGGCCTCTTATTTCTCTTGAGAAAAAGGATTACTGACTTGACACTCAGAAGATGCGTGGGAATCTCCACCACAATGCTCGTATAAAGCATAACTCCTTAATGAAGAACTAGCTCCTTCTCTCACACTGTGCATCAAATTATCCAATTTCTTCATTAAAACATCCATTTGAGTAGATAAAACTACTATATGTTTGACTACATGAGCTGTTGTAGGTCGTTTGGGATGCTTTTTTGTATGATACTGAAAACTGCTAGTGGCCATCTTGTCAATCAACTTGTAGGCTTGATCTGGCATTTTCCTCATTAAACTACCTCCTGCGGTAGAATCTATGGTACTCCTAATTGATGGGGCCATTCCTGTATAACAAGTATTGACCTGAAACTATGTAGAGAACCCATGACTAGGACACTATGCCAATATATCCCAAAATCGCTCCCATGTTTCATATAAACTTTCATTTTCATGTTAAGTGAAGGAAGTGATCTCATTCTTCATCTTTGCAACCTTGGCAAGAGGGAAAATTTTCGCCAAAAATAATCTCATCATCTCATCCCATGTTGTAATCGATCCCAACTGCAAACTAGCCAACTATGCTCTGGCCTTATCCCTTAAAGAAAATGGGAATAACCTTATTCTCACTGCATCTTCTGATACTCCATTCTGCTTCACAAATATCCAGAAATGTCTCCAAATGGGTGTTCGAATCATCCAAAGGCAATCCTCCGAATTGAGATGCTCTCACCATGGATGTAATGCTGTAAGGAATCTCAAAACTCATAGTTGTGATCGTCGGCCTTATAATGGGATGCATGGGTCTATTGTTGTGCCCCATAACCAAATCCATCATAGCCAACTCCCTTCTCTCTTTAGTATGTGGCATCAACCTCTCCTCGTGCTATTCCATCTCTAAAAATTACTCTTCTCTAATCCTTTATCTTGTGTTATTACTCTGAGCCAATATGGTTTCCTTACGCATCCTATAAGTAGTTTTTTCAATCTCAGTATCTAGTGGCAAATTCTCGGGCTTTTGACCACGGGTGAGCATAAACAAAATGGAATAAATAAAAAGAAAATAATAATAGAGCTAAGAATGGAAAATAAAACACTCCTGAAGTAAAGCAATTAAGTAAATAATTAAAATACGCTAATAAACAACGAAGCAAGAATTAAATTTGAGATAATTAATACCGTCTAACCTAATGACTCACAATAAGGAATTTATCTCCAGCAATGGCGCTAAAAACTTGTTGTTGGCTAAACAAAATAATATAAATTGAATGTTATCTAGAACAATTAGAGGCAAGTGCACCCCGTCGACAAGTAATATAAAACGGTAAGAACTAGATATCGTACCCAAGAGAATTCCAATATGCAAGACAATTAAATTATAAGATGTTGCTTGAACTATCAAGAATTGATTGATTTGAAAACAAAATAAATTAAAGTAAGCAAATCAAGGAAATATACAAAATGCAAGTCATGAATTAAAATGACTAGATTTAATCAAATGATAGAAATCAGTTAAGGTATCGGATTTCAATTTGATTGGACACTAAAAATTGTAACTGTGGAATGATCTAGGAATTACTTTACTTAAGCAAGTCAAACCCAATATTCATGGGAATTTCCTCGTCTTTTAAATCCGAGTCACCCACTTGGTTCATAGATAATTTGGAATAAAAGACGTTCAATATAAGAAGCCTAAAACTAAGTTCATTAATCCTTGGTATCCTCATACAAGATCCTAAAGTTAGTCTACACTTTAGTCTCAAGTATGTCGCTTGATTAATTTTTTGACAAATTAAATCCCATTGGTTATGGCATTCAATCATCTAAGGTCTTAATCTAGGTGATCAAGCTAAATTAGGATTAAATATGCATTCAATCAAGCAAAAATCAATACCATAAAAATTATCCTAATCCAATATCAATCTTAACCTTAACTGGAAAAAAAAACTCTCTCACACATATTCATCACTATAACATAAATTATGGTCATAATATATGATTGCATTGATTAAATCCACAATTAAAATAAATATAGAATAAAAAAGAAAACAAATTAAAAATACCCCTTCTTCCGCAGCTGTATTTTCTCGCGCCACTAACTTCAACACATTTAATCTCCACCAGTTGCTTCAACGTGGGAGTGTGGAGAGAGTGTTGTTTTTTTTCTCCTAGCCACCAATAGCTACGTGTTCTTCTCTACCAGCCTCAATGTTTTTCTCTTTATTCAACTAGCTGCAACATGTTGCTTCCACCAGGTGTCTCCTCCACTAGCTAATGTTTAATCCTTTTTTGTCATCACCAGCTGTCTTCAATGTTCCTCTAGCTGCTTGCATCCACCAGCTGCTTCATGTATGATTTCCACCAGCTTCAATGTTGTGAGAGGAGAGTGTTTATGAGTGGTGTGCATGATTCCTTCTGCCATAGCTGCTAATGTCTTCTCTCTTATCCAACCAGCTGCCACATTCTTTGCTACCAACTCAACGTGTATTTGGAGAGTGTTAAGTGATGGTGCAACATTAGCGGAGAGGAGTGTCTAAGAGTGAGTGTGTTAAGTGATGGTGCCACCTCTTTTCTCTCCACCAGTAGCTACGTTATTTTATCTCCACCCCATTCAATGTGTCTTGCTTCCATAATTTTGTATCAACATATTTTTCTTTTTTTCACCAGCTAACATATGTGTTCCAGCTGTCATGTGTGTATTGTTCCAACGTAAGTGATGGAGATAATTTTTTTATTCTTCTCACTATTCAGTGTTCACGCCACCAGCTACTTGTTGTTTTCTCTCCTTTTGCCACCAGCTTTCTACGTGATTTTAGGAGATTTTTTCCACCTTTTATGCACAGATGCTGTCTTCTTGTTCTTTTATTTACGTCGCTAGCCAACTTCTTTTTGTTTTTTGTGTATTGAATGTCAAACTTTGCTTCACGCATAACCACAATCCTTCTTTTTCTCTTTGCCGCCAGCTGCTGTAGTTGTCTTTGTTTTTTTTTTCACGTTTTAGCCTCTTCTTCATGCAAAAACCTTGACGACTACTATGCAAAATGTTACTGTTTATTTGGGGTGGCCAAAATGTTAACATTTTGGCTCTTGCTTTGTTTAATAGATTTTCATACTTTAGACTTTTAAAGGTCCCAAAATCTAATATATGCCTAGAATTAAAACAAATAACTCTCAATTAGTGCAATTTAAGCATTATATGGACAGGAGTTTAACAAATTATGTATCAAAAATTAATACGAAATGTCCATTAATAATCGTCCTTTCTATTTGTTCTTGGTGTTTATCTCTTTAGATTCCTCATTATTGCCTTGTTATTCCTAGATTGATATGTCTTTTACTTTGCATCCAAACTTCCTTCCCTTTTTTTAATTTTTAATTTCTTGTGATTGGGTACCATAATCATAAGAAAGAGTAATAATTCCTTAAATCAACGGAATTCAAGCCATCCTAATGCTAAAATCCCCAACAACAGTGCTAAAAACTTGTTAAGCAAGTTTTATATATAATAAAATTCTCAATACTCGCAAGTATATAGATCATATCTTATAGTACAAAAGGGATTGTTCCCATGAGGATTATTCAATACCTAACAATCTGAACGTAACTTTGTCTAAGGTGACACGAAATTGAATTGAATAAAATAAATAAAAAAGTAAAACAAATAAATAAACAAAACAAGTACACAATAAAATAGTTGAGCTACCAATAAATTTGAGATTGATCAAGATTGAATACATAAAAACAATTCTTTCCCTATTTTATTCCCATAATCTTGTTAATTCAATTTATGTGTTTGATTATAGATTTCCTAAGGTATTGATTACTCTATCTATTAGATAATCAACTTCTTACACAAGATCTCTCTTCGAATGATTTTTAATTTAATAATTGCATGACTTATTAAACTACCAACTCTGGTTATGCAATTTAATATGATTACTTTTGACTCACTCTCTTAATTTGTTATCAAAGTATGAGCATACACAATTATCATAAATACTAGAATATGTATTGAAATCAACAATAATTAAAGTCACAAAATAAAATAAATAATAACATGAAGTTTAGAATACCATAAACATGTTTAACATCTTAGAATTTCAATTACACATTAATACTAATGAAAGAAACAAAGAGAAAAGAATAATAACTCTAATTGCTCCTTGATCTACAAAGCTCAAATTTTTTGACGTTGTTCTTGATCTCTCCACTGTGATTCAATTTAGTGTGTGGCTGCTGCGTTTTTTTGTCTTTCACGTTTTCAAATAGTAGGTTAGGGTCCTAGGGTTATTTCTAGGTTTTCCCACTTTATTCAATTCCCAAAATACCCCTAAACCCTAGATATGAAATAGGCCGGTCTTGGAAAGTGTTGTCACGATCGTGACATGGGTATCATAATCGTGCATCTGGAAATTTGTTTCTGTCATGATTGTGACTTGCACTGCTTCATTCAAACTCCATCTTCTTCATTCTTTAGTTTCCTGGTTTCCATCACTAACAAACACATCAAACACTTCTTGAAATACAAAATTATGACCCAATTCTTGCTTTAAACTAAATAAACACTTAGAATACGTACAAACAATAACAATAACAATAACATAATTCTATGCTTATACACATGATAATCATTTAATAAACACTTAAAAACACACTTAAACAAAGAAAACATAGTATAATATACACCTATCAATAGTTACTGTCACAATAATTAGTAAAGTTACTGCTTATGAAGTGGATCACAAATTACGAGAAAGAATTTCATACTCATTGATGCTCCATTTATACTATCACTCATCTAATCTTGAGAAGTTTAAATGATGGAATGTTAAAATATATTTTTAGCAAGATTAAAGAAGAGAGTCCAAAATTATATAGAGCCTCCTTTAGGCCAAGAATGCATTAGTAGTCCTTTATTCTACTTTATCCACCCTGATGGGCATGAGCTATATGCCAACCACATCAATGGACATTTCAGTTGGGTTGTAGATCCATTTATGTGTGATTTAGATAGTGAATGTTGGATGGGTGATGGTTCTGATAATGATGACAAAGTTTATGTCCCTCTATGGAGAGAAGAGCCAAGCAGAAAGTCCAAAGGAAGATGGTCTTTGCCAATAATTTCTCCAAGCCCTATAGAGATCCCCAAAACACTACCTTATATGATGATATGATCACATGATGATTTTCCACCTTTGGAAGCCTAGAATAATAACCATTGGGGTATTTGTAAGGTCATACTTAAGATCAATAGGTATCAATCCACATTGCAATCATTACTAGTTTCTCTAAAAGAAGAAGTACTAAATTTGCAGATATAAAATGTTGTAGCATAAATCAATATCCTTCTCAAAATAGATTCAAAGCTTAATGGTCTATCTCAACAAACATAAGGACCAAATTCAATAGTTGATGTTAGAACTCTTTAAGTGTGATAATTACATCAACGACTACTCATTCAAGTTGCCCAACTTGATTATGATTTAAGAAGATATATTGATCAACATTATTGTGGACTATAATTTTCTAAGAAGGAAAGAGAACTATAAAAAGTTTAAAAAGTGCTCGAAAGAATTGAGTCAAATATTGCTAAAGACCAATCCAGAGTTATATATTAACCATGCCCCTTGACATTTCCAGCTGTAAGACCTACTTATAACACTCCATCCTATCTTAACACTATTACTATGGAACTTTGAGAATGACGAGAACTTTGAGAAAATAGTTCCAAAGCCTTGGTGAATATAGACGCATACAAGTCTTACAACTCTCAAAAGCTAATTCCTTGTTAGGAATGATCCATAAAGAATTCATTGAATATTTCCAGCTTATTAATTGACAAAGCAAACATAAGTATTTTGAAATGAAGTGTTTCTTTATAAATAGGAAAGATTTGCATAAACATTTTTAAAAAATTTATGAAAAGTATTATATGCTCAACGGTTTTAATTATGACAATCTTTGGTATACATTCATTGCTTCCTTTCCTGATGAGTTAGAACTATAGTTAAAAGGAATAATTAATTCTCTTTGGTAACACTAGATAAATTATGTGAACAACATAAATTCTTCAAAGATATTTTAAAAGATGGACCTCATCTCAAATAAGCAAGCAAGAAGCCTTACTTAAAGATCAAAAACAAAGACATGGAGAAATATGCATGCAATACAAAGAAGGATAAGCACTTTAAAAGAAATTCATTATGAGTTCACCTTTCAAAAGAGGGAAGCAAAAAAGGATAAGATTCTTCAAGCGGTGTGCTTTTGAAACTAGAAAGCCAAACTAGTGTTAGGAATTAACTCTTACAATATTTCCCAGAAATTCATGACCATTTCAATCATCCATATCTATTAAGAAGAATTTAGAATTTTATGTCTAATTTCCATTCAAAAAGAATGAGGAAATTATTCTAACAAAGGTCACTCATCTAGGACTGAATCCAGAGGACTTAAAGATGCCACAAGAGGAGTATGCTATACTTTTGAAATAAGGATTGATCAAATGAATTAGATCAGATTAGACATGTCAAGCTTTTTATGTGGAAAAAGAGTAGAAAATAACGAAGGAAAAAAGAGGATAGTTATTGATTACAAGCCTCTAAATAATTTTCTTCAAAATGATGAGTTTCCTCTGCCTAAGATAAATAAGTAGTTTTTATTTCTAAAAGAGACAAAAATATTCTCAAAGTTTTATTTAAAATTTGGATTTTGGCAATTAAGTATTGACCAAGATTGGCATAAAACAGTATTATGCATTCCTAATGCCCAGTATCGATGGACAATCATGCCATTTGGGTTAAAAACTCATCATTATTTCAAAGAGTCATAGCAAGGATGATGACATCCTATCAAGTTCTTTAATTTACATTAATGATATCCTGATTTATTCTCAAACTTAGTAAGAGCATCAAGCTATATTAAAACATTTTTCAAATCTTGCAAAGAAGTATGGAATTATGTTCTTAACCTGCAAAAGCCAAATTGGATAAGCCCAGATAAAATATTTAGGTATAAAATTTCATGATGCTTTTTACTAGCCCAACCTATATATAGCTGGTAAACTACTAAACTTCCTAAACATAGATCATAATGTTAAACAAATCGTGTATTAGGGATTTCATCCGTCATATGTCAAAACCTATAAGCCAGTTGTTAAAACTATTCAATAAAAAGTCACCACCATGTGGCCTTAATTAGACAAAGGCAACCAAGTAATTAAAGAAGAGTAGTCAGCATCCACCTCTAATAAAGATTCCTAATAAAGGAAAACGAATATTTTAGACTGATGTTAGTGAAGATTTCTAGGGAGCAATTTTAGTAGAGGAGATAGAAGGAAAGGTGTTTTACTATGGATATGCTAGTGAACAACCCTAAAAAAAGTATTATAACAGATTCTATAAAGAGATTCTAGTAGTTAAAAGAGGTATAGAAAATTTTAATTTCCACCTCAACCCTTATCTTTTTACAGTAAAAATGGACAATATGTCATTCCCAAAGATAATGGATCCATACAAAAAACTTTTGCCAAGAGTTAATTACTTCACTAGAAAATCCTCTTTTGTTCTCAAAAGCATATTAACCTTATCACTCCTTATAGAACTATTCCTTTCGTCATTTCAATAACTGACCTACCTAGTACTACTAAGCTAAAGAAGTCCTTTCCTTCTATTGCAAGCACACCTATTACTATTGATGAGATAGCTTCTCTTGCCTAGCTAAGCCTTTTCTATTACCTTTATCTCTTTGTTAACCAAGGAAACTTACATTGTTGTCCATCATTGTTTAACATTCAGACATTATATCTTACTGTATTTTTCATTAATGATCCACTCTTAGAGAATGCATTGTGGTACTTATGGGCACTCTTTACCCTCTATGCATGTGCTATCTCTCTTCCTCCCTTATAGATCTATCAACATTTATGTGATAGAGAAAATAAAGGTTTCCTCTTATGGACATTCCTTTAGTGGTACTAACCACTAATGAGAAGGAGGATGCAACTTTCAAAAATTATTAAGGATCTCAGGTTATAGAGACTCCATTAGAGAAGCAAACCACTCTATCCCTTTTTTTCCTTCATCAACCTTATCGCACGTCACATGATAGATCCATTTATTATGAGAACTAGGCGTATTTCTAGCATACCCCATTCCAATGGCCAAGATAGAAGGAAAATATCCTTAAAGGCCTTAGGCACTTTTTTAAGGACCTAAATCATTTTCCTAAATATGCACCATCATTTTTGTCTATGTCTATTGGACCTTACCCAGGAGAATTTATTCCTAGATAATCCTAAATTTTATACTTTGACATCCCAGATAGCCCTATAAACTTAGACCTAGACACTACTAAACCATCTCAGACCCATTTCTCCTCCTTCTCGAGTGCCCAAGATCTAGAGAAGAGGAGCTAAATAAATTTTTGAAAGATTCACGTATAGAGGAAGCGATCCCCAGTAAAATACGGAGAAGAACCAACGATGATAATGAAACACGAGTGAAGGAGCTTCCCTATTAAATCTAAAATCGTGACAAGAACCTATCCCACAAGGATGATGATTAGGATTCATCTTATTAGTATTATGAGTACTTTTGTTTAAAGTTATTTATTCAGATGTATTTTATTATGTGACTTTGTTCTTATCCATTTACGATGAGATATGATATCGTTCTTATCTAGAATAGTTTATATGAAGATGTTCATATTTAGAATAGTTGATGTGATGTTCTTATCTGTTTAGAGTGTGATGTGGCATTATTCTTATTCATATATATTTGTTAATCTCTTTTACCTATATAGTAAAGGATATCTTCAATTGTGTCTAAACTTTATTGTATCCAAGAAACATTACTATTTAATAAAAGTTGTGCATTTTCATATGGCTTCTCTCTAAAACCCCTCTCTCTCGTCTGAAAGCTTGAGTCTTTAATAAATTTACTTGTCACAGAGATATAAATATACTCTGCACTTGCCTTTATATAAGGATCTTGTACATTAGAAAGTATTAGAACTATAATCCTGTTTGAGTTTTAAGTTATATAAGGAGGATTGGTTAAGTTAAATCCCTAAGAGGTAGGCCTTGAGAGTTGACGCTCGCTGAGATGAAGAGCTTATGTCTCTTCTAACATATCTAAGATGTAACATCCCATTACTTATGTTAAGGTTAGAATAATGTATATGAGAAATTATTGAGAAATTAGAAAGTGCATTTCATGCTTATACAAAATATGGCATACAAATACATGTGAATATTGAGTTTTGCACATTAAAATGATTGTACATGCATTCATTGACATTTTTTGGGTATAATTGGTTTATAAATGTGAATTGTGGATTTTAATTGATCTTGAAAATTAAATTGGAGTGTATTATGATTTAGTAATTTTTGGTAATATTTCAGATATTTTGGAAATTTGAGGTATTTTACACTAGGAAAAATGTAGAAATAAGAGGCCAATGGTTGTATGACATGTGGAATCCTCAAATGGGTGACAAATTGATTACATGCATTAGTGACATGTGGCTGTGAATTATTAAATACATGTAGTCACGTTTTTAGTAAGGAAATTTCTATAGCTCTTGTTCTTCACTGAAAGCACAAAAATCTTTCCTTATTCATTGTCCATCCATCACTGAAACAACTTGTTGCTTAGGTTTGTGTAATTGGCTATTGATTCTTACATCAAAGTAATAATTTCAGTGCACAGAGTGTTGGTTTCTGTTTATTCACATTTTTCTCCATCCACCGAAACTTCTTTGCCCACTCTCAATTGCTGGAATTTTTCTAACTCAAGTAAACTATGTTTTAAGTTTTATGGGTATCGTGAATGCCATTTTGATTATGTTCTGATGTTTGTAAATGGCTGCACGCATGAGTGGTGTAGGAAGAAGTAATTTCAATGATACAAGTAAAGTGATGAAGGGGTTAAATGAGGGTTAGTGAAATAGAAAATGGGCAAAAAACATGATGAATATGCGTGAATGATGTTCTATTCTGATGTCTATGTTTATTCATGGATTTTGGTTTGTTTGTGATCAAGTTGATCTGAAATGGAAGTGGGAATGAAGAGAAAATAGCAAGAATATAAGTTATAAATGATGAATCAAGAAAAAGAGAAGAAGAAAAGAAGAAAAATCTGTTGTTTAGGAATCTGGAGAAGAAAATAGACAGTGCACGATCGTGCACAAGCACGATCATGACACTAGTACGGCATTTTGCAGTGCACGACTGTGCATAAGCATGATCGTGACATTGCACTGTCAACTAGAGAAGCACAATCATGTGTGAGCACGATCGTGACTCTGATGAAGCCTCTCACGGTTCACGATTGTGACATTGAGAGGGCAGAGAGAAATGACATATGTGACCATCCTTCACTCTTTTGGTTATAACTTCTTCTCCTGGCCTCCAGATGACATGGGATTTGAACCCAAAAACTCATAATACATTTTTCTTTATCTTGACCAAAATTTATAGTCATCTGAATTAATATGGAAGAGATTGATTGATGAGTTTAGGATGAAAATGTTGAGGTGTGCTGGAATTTGATAACTAGAATGTTTTTACTAAACATACTTTGGTATTTTGGCCATATCTTGCTCTACAGAGCTCAAAATGGAATAATTTTTTAATTATATTAAACTAGAGACACATGGTTACAAATTCTCAGACAGAATTAAGATTTAATTCTCTCTTTAAAAATTCCAAAATTTGACTTGAATTTGGGTACAGAGCATTGTTACAGTTTAAGAACAGTACAAAGTGTTTTGAGTATACTTTCAAAATACTGAATCAATTGTATGATCTTAGTATCATTAGAAACTTAATAAATAGGATAAAAATTTTATTGAAGGAACCGTGTCCAAATTACTCCATTTTTCTTGTCATAATGATCATGCAAAGTGAACCCGAAAGTATGTTTTCTTTAAAAAATCTAAAATGATTAATTGAGTTATGAAATTAGTTTCAAATTGTTTTATTGTGGTCCAAACCCTTATTACAAATTAACTTATGTGAGTTTTGATATATGAATGATATTGTGATAAGAATAATGATAAGATACCTGAGATTGTCATTGAACATGTATTGTACGTATTTTATATACATACATGTGCATAAATGAGTACTTATACAATTGTGCAAAATTGAGATATATATAAATGTGTTTTGCATGATATAGAGGAGCATTTAGAGCATCATCATCCAAACATTGCCGGGAATTCAAGGCAATAGCTTTCTGGAGTGATTTGTGAGTAACCTAGATGGTCCCACTTAATTATTTGGTTGTCTAAATTATGTTTTGAACTGTTCATGATTGTGAATTGGTTGTGTTGATTTTGGACACTGAAGGTTCGATGAAAAATGTGATTAGGACTATGATATTTTAAGTGCTCCTTGAATGTGAATTTGGGTTAACTATATGTTTACTCAACATGATTATTGAATGTCAGACCAAGGTCTAATGATAATTGTGATTTAAGTTGTGAATGAATGATTGAATATGAGTGATGCATTCCATTACATAAATGCATAATCAGATAATGAGAGCTGCGAAATGAGTAGCCACCGAAAATGAGCTTTAAACTCATATTTTGATTAAGATCCAAAGGCTCGTTCTATTTAATGATCCTTTTATTCATAACGTATAAGGGACAACATCAATGAGCCTGGTATCCACAATGGTGTAGGAAGAAGCAATTTCGGTGATACAAGTAAAGTGAAATACAAAATGTGCAGAAAACATGATCAACATATGTGAATGATGTTCTATTTTGATGTCTATGTTTATTCATGGATTTTGGTTTGTTTGTGATCAAGTTGATCTGAAATGGAAGTCAGAATGAAGAGTAAATAGTGAGAATATAAGTTAGAAATGATGAATTAAGCAAAAGAGAGGAAGAAAAGAAGAAAAATTTGTCATTTAGGAATCTAGAGAAGAAAATAGACAGTGTATGATTGTGACATTGGTAAGGTGTTTAGCAGTGATCGTGACATTGTGCTATCAACTGGAAAAGCACGATCGTGTGCGAGCACAATTGTGACTCTGATGAACCATCTCGGGAAGAGGGCAGAGAAGAATCATAGATTTGAACATCCTTCACTCTTTTGATTATAACTTCTTCTCCTGAGCTCCAAATGACATGGGATTTGAATCAACAAACTCATAACACATTGATATTTATCTCCACTAAGATTATAGCCATCTGAATTAATATGGAAGATATTAATTGACGAGTTTATGGTGAAAATGTTGAGGTGTGCTGGAATTTGATAACTAGAATTTTTTTACTAAACATGCTTTGGTATTTTAGACATAACTTGATCTGTAGACCTCAAAATGGAATGATTTTTTATTTATATTAAACAAGAGATATATGGTTACAAATTTCCATAAGGAATATAGTTTTAATTCTATCTCTAATAATTTCAAATTTTGACTTGAAGTTAGGTACAGAGCACTATTACAATTTAAGAACAGTACAAAGTGTTTTGAGTATACTTTCAAAATACTGAATCAAATGTATGATCTTAGTGTCATTAGAAACTTAAGACATAGGAGAAAAATTTTATAAAAGGAAGTGTGTCTAAATTACTCCATTTTTCTTGTCATAATGATCATGCAAAGTGAACCCGAAAGTATGTTTTCTTAAAAAAATCTAGAATGATTAATTGGGTTATGAAATTAGTTTCAAATTATTTTATTGTGGTCCAAACCCATAGTACAAATTAACTTATGTGATTTTTGATATATGAATGATATTGTGATAAGAATAATGATAAGCTACCCAGGATTGTCATCGAACATACATTGCACATATTTCATATACATAGATGTACATAAATGAATACTTATACAATTATGAAAAATTTTGATAAATGTAAATGTGTTTTGCATGATATTTATGAGCATTTAGAGCGTCATCATCCAGATATTGCCAGGACTTAAGGCAATAACTTTCTGGAGTGATTTGTGAGTAACCTAGACGGTCTCAATTAATTATTTTGTTGTTTAAATTATGTTCTGAATTGTTCATGATTGTGAATTGGATTGTGTTAATTCTAGATACTAAAGGTCTGATGAAAAATGTGATTGGGACTGTGATATTTGAAGTGCTCCTTGAATGTGAATTTGGACTGACTATGTGTTTACTCAACATGATTATTGAATGTCGGACCAAGGTTCGATGATAATTGTGATTTAAGTTGTGAATGATTGATTGAATATGAGTGATGCATTCCGTTACATGAATGCATGATCAAATAATAAGAGTTGTGACATAAATAGTCACCGAAAATTAGCTTTAAGCTCATATTGTGATTAAGAGCCAAAGGATTGTTATGTTTAATTGGCCCTGTATCCCCAACGGATAAGGAACAGCTCAATGAGCCCGGTATCCACAATAGATACAAGACAGTCTTAATAAGCCCAGTATCTACATTGGATACGGGACAGTTTAAGCACTCAGTCATAATAATGTAAAAATTGAAAGTGAGTCTCACAAGCATTTGCATATACACTTTATACATATGTTTAACTGACTGAAATATATTGTGGTCATATATTTGAATAAAAATTGGATATGTGATGCTATATGCTAAATAAAAAGATGTGAATTATATGTTTACATGTGTTGATATGTGATATGAATTGAGTGAACCATCGAACATAGTTATATCACTGAGTTCGCAAAACTCATCAAAATTGCAACATTGATATTTCAAGAACAAGAGAGGATATTAATGACAGAGAGACTCTACAAGCATAATTCTTGTATTTTTGTGAAAAAGAATGACTCAAAGGTCAGTCAGCTGAGACTGAAGGATTTAGTTAGACTTTTTAATTAATTCCTCTTTCATGTAGCATTTTTTGTATTAGGTTTAGATCATTGTACATATTTGGAAGTTACTAAAAAACTACAATGTATATATATAGTTTTTTCTATGAAATGAAATAAGGATTCCGTTTTAAATTATGGTGACATTTATGTATTTATGTTGATGCCATGATTAGGGAATTATAGTTACTGCTCTAACATGCCATTATTATAGGTTATGTACTAGAGTATGCTCAGGATGTTCTGGCAAGTACCCCATGGTAGTGGCATGTTACATAAGATCTTAGCTACAATTATCTCTGTTTATCTTAAAGCTCTTATAAATGTTTGCTCTATCATATTGCCAATAGTGTATTATTATTATCGTAACCTTTTAGCCAGGGTTTCTGAGTAGTATCAGAGTCATGAACATTTCTAGTGTTAGTAGTAAAGTTATTGTTAATAAGAGTGAGTAGAGAGAGACTCAGATAAACATGAAAAAAGTTTTCTAACATTTTTATTTTGTTTGGCTTGTTATCAAAATTATTGTAATTTTCTTTTATCCTTAGTATCAAATGATTTGGTTCAATTATTCTACAAAACGACCATAGGAAGACCCTATTGCCTGATGTCACGGGCTTGGACTTCTTAGCAATGAATTGTGTGACACTTGAGTGTTATTCTACTACACTAAGTCAGCCTTACTAAAAAATGCTAGGTATAAGATTAGCACAATTAGAAAATAACTCGAGAGACTAAAGGAAAGCTTGAAGAGTGTTTACAAGAAAGCTTATTCTTGAATATTGAATGTAGGATGTAGGATGTTTACAAATGAAGTCGTTAGGGCTATTTATAGCCTTCCATCTTCTAAATAGATGGCTATGATCTATTTGATCTAATGGCTTACATTGAATCTCTAGAATATTCTATAGTATTCTATATACATCTTACAATATTTACAACATTCTACGTTCTTCCATAATGTTCCATAAGGTTTTACTATGCTCTATAAACTTCCACAAGCTTCCATAAGGTTCTCCCATGTTCCAAAAGCTTCCAGGGTCTTCCATAAGATTCCACTATATTCTAGAAGTTTTTAAAGTCTTCTTTTCGTCTTCTAAAATTTTAAGGACAATTATAAAAGTCTCCTTTGGGCCAAACCTCTTCTTGTGGGCTTTAAAACATTCAAAACATGACATTCTCCCCCTCTCAATCTGACGTCGTCCTTGATGCATCCTCCTTGTATGTTGCATCCCATTTTCGGAACCCAAACCTTCAGAGACATTACAAAGCCCTTCATCTCAAAAGGGTGGCGTGCCCACTATAGCCAAACATCAACATCACAATTTTGATGAAATCACAAGCAAAACTTAATCATATTTCATTAATAAATCCAAACAAAGTTTATACAAGCTCAATACAAAATACAAAATACAAAATACAAAAATACCAAAAGTTACACATGATATAGTTGAATGCTTATGCTTGAAATGATTTTAAAATACAAAAGTTCCTAAACTAACTTAATTATAAAGATTTCTAACTATCTTGGAGTCCCGATGTCTTGCAAGGGTCGCTAATCTTCTCTCTCTGCACTTGAGGAGGGAATCGTAAGGTGAGCTACACAACTCAGTGGCTAATATATATATAGCCATTAGCAACGAGCCACACAATCAAACATGCATATACTTCATATATTTATATACATCTATATCTCATTAGGAAAGCAATTTCAATCATTCACTATTCAAATTCACAACTTATAGTTCAACATATCATCACATAGAACATGCCAAATGTAATTAATCGTTAAAACATAACACTCAATCTTAGATCATAACTTGACAAATCAAAATGCAAATACACAACAATTGACTCGAGGGTTTTGTGGAACAAAATAGAGAAATCGAAGTTTACTCAACGAATCCACTTTTCAGATTTTGTATGTCACAAGAAGGCAAATGGGAGAAGGCTTTATGTCCACGTGTACGTGACTACGAAACGGTTCCTCTCTCGCCCAAACAGAAGCATATAATCATGCTCAAATCATTTTATAAAATGCTTTCATACTTTTCATGCACTTTCCTTTCTTTTCATTTATAGAAAAAGCCATGACAAAGCATAACATGATCAAAATCATAATTCAATTATATCAAAATGTCATACATCTTTCAATGCATAACATAAAACACATCATAGTACATTTTCAAATCTTCACGACAATTCAAATTCACGCAATCTAACCATAAACACACAAGTAGGGCATTTGCCCATCATACAACAACTATAAACATATTATCCACCTCATTTGCTTGAAAAAATCTAAGTCAAGGTTGTCTTTCCCCTTGCTCTTGGGTAGGATTCTCTTGGTTCCCTAAAACAAATCAAGTCTCATTCAATAGGAATCCAATAGAAATCCCATAATGCAAAATCACTAAAATTTATTATAGAACGCTTAAACCCAATCATTTTCTAAATACGATGAACTAAAATTCTTTCAAAAATCCGAAAGATCCCAAAATAATCTTACCTTCATTCTTTACTAAATGAAGGGATCTTTAGCTCAAAGGGAAGCTCTTCTCTTCCTTTACTTTTTTGCTTCTTAAATAGCTCCAAAATCTCTCTTGAAAACTAACACAATTGAAACCCTAGCTTGTTTCTCTTCTTTCTCTCTTTCTCTTCATATTTCTCTCTCTTCTTTCTCTTTCTGATTTCTCTTCCATGCATCTAGCTTCTTCTAGAATACCATACAACACTTATTCTTCCAATTATATCGTTAATAAGTGATAAATGTCTCATTTGCCCTTCCATTTATGTCTTATGTCTTTTTAAGCTTAAGTGTCTTGCCAACAATATCCTTGAACATTCTAACATCACTCTTTCTTCTAGAAAAATGTTCTCCCTTGTCTTAAGTTTTTAATAACACCTAAATTAATCCATTCGGTCCAGAATTCCAAAAATATTGCCCCAAACATTTTTGGACTATTTTTTATATTAAAACAATACACTATACTTAAATTCCTCCCATTCATAGTCTTCCAACTGATACCCTTACTTTAATTCATTTCATCTTTCTCAAATCAATACTAAATGCTATCAAATTTTATGGAGGTACAGAATGTGTTAAGAAACTATTGGTTTAAGAATCATTTCATTTGGAGGTTGGATAACAAAGTTATGACCAAAAGAACTAAACAAAGGTTTTATCCTTAAACATACTGAACTTATCTGGGGACAAATAGCATAACTCTCTTTAAAAATGTCGAATCAAAGTATTCTTTCAATTATCTAAAAGAGGGCTTTAAGATCTAAACTTTCATGAAGACCTTGAAGACAAATTCAATCGTCTAAAGGGTTAAAAATAGACCAGACGATATGATTAGACGAAACCAATCAAAAAGCAGATGAATTGAAAAAGCAGACGAAGCAAAGCAAACGAAGCAAAGCAGATGAAGCGAAGCAAATGAAACAAAGTAGACGAAACAAAGAAGATGAAGCAAAGAAGACCAAGCAAAGCAGACAAAACAAAGCAGACGAAATAAAGCAGACGAAGCAAAAAGGGAAAACGAAACACGAGTTAACTTAAAATGATGCAACTCTTAAGACGAAGCGGAGTCAACTTAAGACGATGCAACTCTTAAAACGAAGTAGAGTCAACTTAAGATGATGCAACTCTTAAGATGAAATGACATCATCACAGACGATGTGACATCATCACAAATGATACACCTTTACAGACGATGCATCTTAAGACGAAATGACATCATCATAGACGATGTGACGTCATTACAGACAATGCGTCTTTGCAGATGATACATCTTTACAGATGATGCATCTTAAGATAAAATAACGTTATCACAGACGATGTGATGTCATCACAGACGATGCATCTTTATAAACGACACATCTTTACAGGCAATGCATCTTTACAGATGAAATGATGTCATTACAGACCATACGTCTTTTGCAGATGATACATTTTTATACTCCTAAGCATTTCTCTTTCTAAGTACCATAACTTTCAATCCAAAGGTACAAAAATTTCATACTATAAACCGTTGGAAAGCTAAAAGAGAGACCTACAACTTTCTAAAAGATAAATCTATCTAAATCTATCTTGATCAATCCAGAATTTCCCTTGAAGTCAGAATATGAACTTTACATTCATCCACCAATGCACTGGACCCAGTTCTCAACTTCATGCCAAATCAATATCATCCATAAAGAAATTATAATTCATGATTAATCATGAACACCAATAACAGAACATACACATATATACATATTCTTTATCAACTTACTATACAATTTTAACTTCACTTTCACCCAAATTCTTCCCATTTCATAGTCTCTCATCTACCAAAACTCCAAAGCAAAACATGAATCTATCCACACTTCTCATTTACTACTTGAAATCTTCTAAGAAAAATTTTAGGGTCCAACAAGTCATCATATTTGTGATAGCTTTCTACTTGAGTTGGCCAAATTTTGAGGGATTATATGCTTTGATCTTTGTGAAAATGAAGTGATGGAATTGATTGGTTGTGTTTGATTTTGCTTGAGGACAAGCAAATGTTGGACCAATGGTGGTTGACAAATTAAATCCCACTTAGATTTTGATAATAATAAAATGTATAGAATTTGTTAAGAAATTATTTTAGGTGTTTTGAATTGAAATAAATCTAGAAAGCTTTATAAATCATGGTGAAATCAAGAAGGAAGTAATCTTCAACGTAATAGAGACTTTAAACGTGAAGATTATGGGTAGATTTGATTAAATGTATCCGTTGGAGTCAACACAAGTCGACCAACATATCACAAGTCGACTAATAAATTAAGGATCATCAGATGTGGTTTGAAAC
>JANSVA010421225.1:0-20781 GCA_025504915.1 Erythroxylum reticulatum | reverse complement strand
AGGTAGTTGTGACACGAGTAGCTACTGAAAATGAGCTTAAAGCTCCGAAATGTGGTATAGAGCTAAAAGCTTGATATGTATAATGAGTCCTGTATCCGCAATAGGTAAGGGACAGTAACGATGAGCTCGGTATCCATAATAGATACAGGACAGTTTAGGCACTCAGTCACAACAACAAAATAATTAAAAATGGGTCACATATGCATTATGTATACACTTACTAAGTGTGATTGAGTGATTGACTGATTGAATTGTAATGTGAAATTATCTAATTATACAACTTGATATGTGGTATGAATTGGGTGAACCATCGAAGACGGTTACCTCACTGAGTTCGTAAAACTTATTAAAATTGTAATGTCGACTTTTTAGGTCTGAGAGAGGACACTAGAGAAAGGGAGACTCTACAAGAAGATTGATTCTTGTATTTTGTGAAGCAATGGCTCAAAGGTCAGTTAGTTGAGATTGATGAATTAGATAAAAGCTTTTGTAAAATTTCTCATATAAGATACTTAGTTTTGACACTGTATATATTCGGATGGTTTGTAAAGCTACAATGTAAGTTTGGTTTTTATTAAATGAAATGAGGAATGTAGTTTGCTTTTCAGAATATGGTGAATTTTATGTATAATAGATGATGCCATAATTAAGTTGGATATGTGTTTGTTCTAACATGCCATTATTATAGGTTATTTACTAGAATATCCACAGGGTGTTCCGGTATATAATCATGGTAGTGGAGCGTTACATATGCACCCCGTAAAATCTTGCCAGCTTACCTGAAATCTTATTTTTTAGTATAAATACATCATTTTGATGGTAGAAAATGTATGAAATGTTGAGGAATCATTCCAAGGGTTTTGAGAGGTGAAAGAGGGATAGAACTCTCATTCTCTGGAGACTAATGGAGGGATATGTTAGAGTAGTGCTCTAAAAGCAATCGCCTTTAGCACTTTTGTACAAAGTTTATTTTTATTAATAAAGTGAAAGGAAATTTTGATTAATTTGATGTTCATTTATTTATGAATTGATCTCAATATTAAATCGGTTTAATGAAGTCCATGATAAAAAAGATAACATGAAGGAAATCATAATGAGATCATGATAATGAGGTTCTTATCACGTGCAATTATGTTAATATCTAAATTATCCTTGGTCATATGAGTAATGAGACAAGACATTGTTAATCCTAATAGACTAGCACATGTTATATTCCTTGATTTGATCAAGCAGTAGATCTCATAAGTTGTAATCATGAAATGTTTAGAATTAACATGTGGATGCTACTAAGAGTGGTAAGTACATTAGATGACCTGCTATAAAATTATTATACGGATAATCTATCAAATTTTAGTGATCAATCTCATCATAGCAATGGTGCAAATATCCTTATACTTAAGGTACTCAAGGATATCTTGGATACTGATCCTATACTTTGACACCATTCTTTGTTGCCTCAAGACAAGTTCACTTATAAGGTGGTGATTAGGTATAGTATTCGAAGGTAATTGGGTAGATAATAAAAGATTCACCACTCCTAATAAAAGGAGATGATATATATGACCTCTTGTCGGGGTCATTCCTCTAGAGTTTCTGGCCAGAGCAGTTATGTTTCATGAAGAGAGTCTTCGATGACACATAGAGTAATGAGGTCTCAAGATAAGACTAACATAACTTGGACTAGATGCAACGTAGTTAGTATAGTGGGAGTTGACATATAGCCTATACTCCAAACTAATTGGGGTATGGAATGATAAAGGGATGAATTGCACGGTAATTATCTATGGACAGGTTTGTAATTTAGATAATTAATTATAGAAGAGTTCGTGTGTTAATCCACTTATGTTCTGGTACATTGACATCATGAATCCCTGCATGATTAGCTTGGATTAAGAGTTAATTTAAGTGGAATCAAAACATTCATGATATGTTCAGATTAAGACTTAATTCAAGTGCCCAAAATAACTGGGAACCTAAGGTTCACATACATAAAAGATCAAATAGAAAACATAGTGTGCATGACTGTCATTTTAAGCAAGTCTCGCTCGTGACCCACTTTATGACAGGTGGTACATAAGTGAGTTCTTCACTTATGTACACATAATGAAATTCAGCCAAAAACACACTCCATTAAGAGGCTAAAGGGTCTAGAAGAGTTTTGGAGGTTAAGAGGAGTGATTTTGAGGTTTGTTCATGCAATTTTATGCAATTATTGCATGAGTTTAATTGCATGTAACTTAATTATGATCTAACTCTTAATTGAGCATCTACTTGAATTCATTTTTTTTGATGCTCTAACCACCCTTACACACTATTATTCTCCATCTTTTCATGTTCTCAAAAGGACAAAGAAGGTGTTTGGTGTTTGTAACAACCCAAAATAGGGAGAAGAAGTAAGAAAGGAGGAGCTTTCCTTTAAGGTACATAATGTTAATTACATGTTCTTTTAATTCTATCTGTTAAATACATATGATTCTGGATTTTTTTTAGGATGTCATGGGGTTGGAATTTTGATTCCAATGCTTCCACTGCATAGCCATGCATGAGATGTATGGACCTATGGCTCCCTTATAAGATAGGATTTCCCAACCCAGTTCGAAGGTGATATTGGCACCGAAGAACCCAGTTAAACATTTCTTTCACTGTGTTTGTTATTTTTTCTCTTCTTAGGGATTAACAGAGCTTATTGTTAAGCTACGTTTAATAGTTGCTAGGACAGGTACAACAATTCAATGAAGTATATTTAATTAAGCGTAGGTCAAGATAGAAGGGATGACCGGGTCCATATTGAATTCCTCGCTTTCATCATTTTTGAATGTTTTCTTTAATTTGTTTTCATTAGTTGAGTTTTTTTTTCTTATTTGAAAATAAAACAAAACCCCCTATAACCTAAACACTGATTATTTTCTTTTCCAAAGTTAACTGAACACTTTTTATGGGATCAACCTAGACTTACCACTAGTTATAATTTTAGGTTTAGTTATTTTGTGTAGTCTTACATCATGCTATGTCAATTTTGACACTATTGTTAGGGAGTGGTGTTTCAGCTTTTGTTCTTTATTTTATTTGGTATTTTGTACTTATTTGTTTATAATTAGTTTCTTGTCAGTTATTTCTTGATCTTTTCACTTTTTGTTTAGTGTTTATGTGATGAAAAAAATTAAAAAAATACATTGAAGGAAGTAGTTTCTTTCATAAATCATATTCCCAATCTTATAGCTCAGATTGGAATGATCATACTAACTTTAGTTATGGATGAGATAACTAGCAAAATTACTTCCTTAAGAGTTTGCAGGATACACAGTAATTCCTATATAGACTAGAAGCTCCTTATTATGACTCAGATACATTTCTAGAAGAATTATTTAATATTTTTGTTACTAGTACTTTTCAAAGTTTAGAGGATATGATATAATTCTAGCAAGATACAAAGTCTCAAATACAAAACTTGGTAAGCTAGGTGGGTTAACTAGAAGAGGCTATCAACCGCCTAGCATCACAAAGTGAAGAGATGCAACTATCTCAATCTGAGGTGTACCTAAGGAATGTTAATGTAGAGACCTTACATAGTGAAGAGGAGCTTAAGAATCTTAAGAATACTACTCAAGGAATTGCTTTTGAAGAAGAAGTGGAGAAGGAGCTTGAAGAAAAAAAAAGGATACATAGTTCAGCTCAAAGGTGAGTACTGAGTCCATAATTGTTGTAAAACTAACCCTTCACCTTAACCTAACAAATTGGAGAAATTTAACTAGGAAAAAAAGGGTGAAGAAATTTTTGAGATATTTCCATAATGCATGGACTCAGTAAAGATTGAAAATTTGAAGATAGGGAAGCCAATGTATATGAATGATCATCAACTAAGGCCCTATCCTAAAGAATGTAGTGAGGAGGAAGTGCATGGGACACCTGAAGATCATAATTTTGTCATATGATAAGGAAAATGAGGAATCGAGCTAGCGACAAAAAACAAAGGAACACCTTGGGAAGCAACCCAAGGGAAGTTAATTTCTTTTTCTTTGCATTTTCACATTTCTTTCTTATATGTATGTGTGTTTTTAAGTTTGTTTGTTTCTTAAGTGTTTTTAAGTTTTCAATAAAAGAGAGAGAGAATCAAACAAACACATAAACAATTTCTCACTTTTCTATTGTTTCTAGGATTATATAATCATGATTAGAGAGTGAATTGAATAGAAAAATACATGGCAATTTTAGCATGTAGTCTTGCTTTTATGATTGGTTAATGTGCATCATCTTTACAAGAGTAGTGACTAACGGTAGACACAAGCCCATGAGATTTTAAGCCTTATTAAACTAACACTTCCATATCAGTCTTATTGTCTTTTGTTTATGTTTGACCTTCATGACATATACATCCTGACTTTGCTTTGATTTTCTATTCAAGACCACATTTTTATCACATGCATTTACATGAAAAATTATATAGGGATTCTTTGTTTTTAAAACCTACATTAGCCAAATAGCCTACCCATAATTTTCCTTTGTTAAGCCCTCTTGAGCTTTATTTGTCTTTTCTTTGTGTGCTAACCACATTACCTACTTTAAGCCTATTCAAATGTCTTACCCAAGCCTTAAACTAGTGGAGAATTTGTGATTGTTGATGGTTATGGATGCACAAGAGTATAAGTGTGGGTTATGCATATGTGTGGGATGCTTATAATTGTTGGGATGCCATTTTATGTCTTATTAATGAAATTCCCATGTTGATGTAGCTTCTTTCAATTTTTAATTGAAAAAAAAAAGAAAGAAAAAGAGAAAAGCAAAAGAAAAAAGAGAAAAGACGAAAGAGAAAAGAGGAAAAAAAGAAAATTTTTTAAATAAAAGTATTAAGGAGGAAATGCATATGTTTTGCAAAGTTATTTATGATTAATTTCTCCTCCTAAAGTTGTATTGAATGGGTGATTTAAGTATAATGTATATGAGGTAGATGTGGCTTTGAAGGATCAATCCATGTAGTTTCAATGTATTATCATTAATTGTATGATTAATCCCTTCCGAATGGTTATATGTAGTTTGTGGTGTGAGAGCTTGAATTTGAGCTATGAAACATAGTTTTTTCATCGTAACTGATGGTATCCAGTTTTGAATGAATGTTAGTTTTTGCTCTTGATGTTGCATTAAGTGTTACTTTTGTTTCACTAGCTTTGATGGCTTTTATGCTACATTACCTAAATACATCTCACTTTAACCCTTTCCCATATTACAACCCTAAAAAGTCCCTTGATTCATGATTATACATATGAACCTTAGTAGTAGAGAAATGAAATGATTTGCAAAGTTGTGGAATGATCATGAATGGTATTTGAGTGTACTTATAAAACTATCTTATTTATACGTATTTTCCGAGTCTACCTTTAGATCACTTAGTTTCGTGATGAATGTTGATTAATCATGAGTAGAAGCTTTGAATGTTGAATTCTTGCTATAGTGTTGGAAGTTATTTCTCTTTACTTATGACTATATATATTCTTGGGAAATATAGGAAATGAGTAAATGTTTTAGGTCTGTAACTTTGATTTTGATGTTTTTCCTGAGGATGGTCAAAAGCTAAGTGTGGGAGAAATTGATATGTGCTTAATTGATTATACATTTATTCCATAACACTTAGTGATTAATGCTATAAAATGCTTAAGACATTCACTTTAATTCATATTTAGTTTTAGGTACAATTCAGAAGCGAAAGAGTTAAAGTGAGTCAAAAGTATAATATTTGAGTTGTCTTCCTAAGATTCACACTCATTTATCTCCATGGAGCAAGAAGAAGAAGGATTAAAAGAAGAGGACACAAGAAAAAGCATAAAAATGAAGAGTGCATTTTGAAGAAAAAAGGCTCGCGACCATACATGAAATTATCATGGCCGTGAGACATCTCTCATGCCCATGACATAAGTTGTATGGGCATGACACTCCTTGTCACACCCATGCAACAATGGCTTATGGTCGTGAGCCCTTAAAGAGGCCATGCATGGTCACGAGTCAACCATACACTCCCGTGAAATCTTACTAGCTCACCTAAACTAAGTAATCTTTGAACTAAGTATGCATTGCAAGTGACTAAAACTCAATGTTATAGGGCTAAATAGGAAGCTACTATGATGCTATAGGGATTAATGGAGGACATTATGCAAAATTGTGGTTTCATGGACAAGAATTATGGTGGGCAATAAAGAAGGCTAGTTTGTGATTCAAAATGAACTTGAAGAAAAGTCTGGATAACCAATTTTTAAGGTTTTATGTGGGATTTATTACATTAACATTGGTTTTCTTGGCGGTTATCAAAAAATAATAGGGCTTGATGGATGTTTTCTGAAGACAATTTTTGGAGGGGCTTTGTTAGCTATTGTTGGATGAAATGGAAACAATTAGATTTACCCTATATGTTGGGTTGTGGTTAAGGGGGAGAATTACCAATCTTGGCATTGATTTTGAAGTCTTTTTGATGATCATCTAAACATTAGTGGGAATTCATGGACATTTGTAAGCGATTAATAAAAGGTAAAATTTCTGATATCGGTACTATTTATTAGTACATGTGTTTTGAATTATTATATTATACTTACATTATAATGTTTTGCTTTCATATTTTTTTAGGTTTAGTAGATGCATTAAAGAATCTCTTCCTAGAAGCAAAGCACTAAAAATGTGCTCGACATGCCGATTGGTCTAAATTGCAACATATGTGAGTTTATTTTGGCAAATGATTAATTGCAAAACAAAATTAGAAGTTGATGAAACAATGGAGTAGTTACAAAATATATAAAAAAAAAAGGCTTATGATGACTTCAAAGCAAAGAATCCTAACACTTTTTGTGTTACTACAAGGCCAAAGTGTAAGATTGTTCATAACAATATATAAGAGACATTTAATAGATTCATCTGTGATTTGGATATAGATAGGGATGTTTAACTGTATTGGATAACTTTCTTGATTATGGATAGACATATTAGAATGTCTTGAATAATTGATTTGGAAATATATATTGGCCATTCTCAATTGACACATATTACATGTCCAATTTAATGGAAATCTCTTGTGCTTTACATTTCAAAAGAAAATTTCCTCTTGAAGCCACCATTAGATATTGGTAAAATAACGTTACTAGTCTGTCAAAGAGAAAATAAATACATAGGCCAAAAAATTTAAATACCATAATCATAACCTATTTAAATATTGATAATATCAACTTAAATGTACAAAAGACAGCATGTTTCAACTATTAAAGATTTCTTATGAGTACAATGATCTCTCATAATCAGATATAATAATTACAAATCATGTATCTATAAGGGTCAATTAAATGCAACTCCTTCCCATTCTGTTTTACTCTTTCACATATTGTTACAGGGCAGTTTCATATTAAAAAGCATTAGATGTGTAGGATATAGTCACTTGGAACCTACATAATAAAAATTCAAACACAATTATCATAATTATGTCAAAATTTGAAATATCTATTAATTAAAAAATAAACTCACCTCTTGCGTGCAATGAATAAAAGTTTTACCCCAGCTTACAAAAGATGTTTGGAAATTTTTTTGACAATAATAAAGCTTCAACTCTTTTACCAATACTATATACCTACAAGACACCTACAATTTGAACGATAAAATTAATATTATATAAGTTATAATTGAAATATTCATAACATAATGCGTTAATAAAAACATAAGGGTAATACTAACATTTGTATTATTACATTGATAAAAATGTTAACCAATATTAGGCTTAGCATTTGATATTCGTAGCTTGATCTTATCATTGCAATTAGGATAATCAATATAGGGAATTTGAAAATTACTCAAGATTATGATATCCATATTATATATTAAATATAATAACAATAAAATTACAAAACTAGTTTTACCTTTGAACATAATGCCTTCTCTTGGCAAAATTTAGAGTATTTCTTTTCAGCTTATGCTAAATTGTTTAAACAACAATCAATCACATTGTTGAATCCATTAACGATAGTTTCATACGCTTCCCATGTTAAGTACATGCCAGGTTTAGACACAATAAAAGCCACATATTTTACTTCCATCTTTTTTTTTTCTCTATAATACACACAATAGTCAAGTATGATTAAATGTGTTATAAGAATCTTAAAGCTAGTTCACACTAATACGTCAAATAATCACAAAGCTAGCTAGAGATAAAACATTAAAAAGACTCCTCAGCTCCTCTTCATTGATATTCTCTCTAAGATTGCCAATGAATAAAGTATTACATGGAGGATTGTCTTTTGTATTATGCATAAATTTGGTAAAAGGGAAAACTGAATGAGCCTCCTAGATCATGCTAAATTTCTCTACAAAGTCACTCTTTTGTGGTAGTTACTAGAATAAAAATGAATGCAATATAAGAGAAAGGTATAAACAACTATTATAGTATCAGGTAAAATGTACATCAAATAGACATGTATCATCGCAAAGCAAACTTTTTAGCATATAGACAAAGTAAAACTTAATCTAAGAACATGCTTGAATTAGAGAACTGACAAGAACATGCATGAATTAGAGAACTAACACACAAATAGTAGAAAAAGAAGTAGTATTCATTCCAAATCTAAAAATTGCTTTCGATGAAAGAAAGTATAATGCTGAAGTAATAAAGACCATAATATTGAGAAAAAAATGATCCTACATGAAGATCAAGACACTCCATAACATATCTTAGTAGTCATAGTATATTTCTTTACTTAAATGGGAACCTAATAGGAGATCCTCTAGGAATCAACTTTTGATTACAATCCCAGCTTCTTTCTCTTCTATAAATGATTACAGTGACTTTAAATAGCTCTACAATAAACTACAACCAAAGTTTAACCACATTCCATCCATCTTGGATAGTTTCTACAACTAATTAATATATAACTTACTTCACATATGCAAGGCTAAGTAAGAAAATTATTCACAAATTTGAACTTTTCAAAATCATAGATTGTCAAAGAAAGTTCTTATCAAAAGCACACTGGGTTTATAACTCATATTTCACCATATGCTATAGGCTCTTTTCTTAAACATTCTCTAATAAAATTGAACAAAATAGGGTTGAATCTCAACAAATCCAGAAAATATCAACAACACTGAATTTAGGAAACATATGTTCTTTTGAAACAACTTGCAATAAATGGTGACCAAGTGAATTCAAATTTCTTAATATTTTGCCATCTAGTTCTGGTATAGTGCATATGAAGTTGAAAAATGTTAAATAGTATCACTTGATGTAATCACTCTAACCAAAAATACTATTAGAAGCTAGCAGCCTATTAATAAATTACACTATTAGATTAAGATTTAAACAACTTTCAAGCATAGAAAACAACTACAGAATAGTATAATGTTTAAAAACTGAATTCATCAACCATATGGATATATCAGGACAAATTCATCCTCATAATTACCCATTCGTCTTGAGTTGAAGCCACAAAACCTCCACCAAGTAGATGTAGATGATGATAATCTAACTTAGGGTTAGATGAACTCAACTTCCAATCATAGAAGACACTCCCAATCTTACCCAACCATAATATAATAGTAAAAGTGCAGAGAGGGTGACAATCCACACACAATCATAAGAGAGTGTTAGTTCATACACAATCGCAAGATTTGTATCGTTAATACTGAAGAATGAAGATAATAAAAAGTTATTTACACTTCACATACAATTGTAAGAGAGAAGAAATTTGTACTTTGAATTCACATATAATCACAAGAAAGAAGAGTTGTATCTGAAAAAAGAAGAACAAAGAAAAGAATTTATAGTTGAATATCATTTGGTTTTTGTTTAATTAATTAATCTTTAATTTAATTTTCCTGATTTTTAAATAGATGATTTGAAAAAAAAAATCACCCATGGTTTGCCACATCAACAACATTAATGAAAAACTTAACGTTTGGATATTTTCACAACAAATTGAAAATTGGGGTATTTTAGGCTCTTTTTTAAAAATTAGGCTAGTATTGCTAAAGGATAGCGCTTAACGTTTACATTGATGTATGAAATAACCCCTAACATTTCACGATGTTCAAATCGAACCTTGACATTTGTAAAAAGTTCAAAATTATCCCTAAAAATTGGAAAACGTTCAAGTTGAACCTTGACCACTAACAACATTAAGGCATCATCAATTATCTGCTGACATGGCCTAAAAATATCGAACGTGGAATTTTTTTAGAAATTTGTGGATGTGGGACCCACTAGAAGGTCATGTGGAATTTTTTAATGGAGGTGGGTCTTACCTCTAAGTGAAACAGTGTGTTTTGTTTTAAAGAGGAGGAGATGCTGTGTTTTATTGTTAAACTATAACACTCCTCCCTAAACTTTAAAGAACAAAATGCAATATCTCCTATTGAAATGATATAGTTTGTTGATGCAATCTCCTCTCTTAACACTACATTTTAAAGAAAAACAGGCACTTCTTCCCTGTTCTTATAGACAACCCTAATATGACCAAATCTCTCATCTTCTTCAATCATACAATCTTTAATATCCCATGTGCCAAATCTCCCATATTCCAAATCTCCCATCTTCTTCAATCATACAATTCTTAATCTCCCATATGCTAAATCTCCTATCTTCTTTAATCATACAATTCCTAATCTCCCATGTGCCAAATCTCCCATCTTCTTTAATCTATAGCATTATTCGTCTTCTTCTTCAGCGAACAATAATCTAGGAGGGTCAGAAAACTCCTAATAATTGAGGATCAATGTCACCGTCATCCTGAATCAAAGATAACATCTGTTGTATCTTCATCATTTCTTCCATTTGAGTCCAGCTCTGAGACAATGATATGGAGTAGAATGTTTTGATTTTCACTTCTTTATACCCTCATCTATTGTGTCTTCAATTTGAATTGAATGTGAATGGAAGTCTAATTTGTGAATGCTTTTGATTGGTTTGACCATAGAAGTTGAATTCGATGATTAGTGTGAGTATGGAATGTGAATGTGAGATGATTTAATGAACTAAAAGTTGTTGGATTTTATACCAAATTGTGCTAGTATATTGGTTTTGATTCTGTCCTTGGTTTTGAGTTTGTCCTTAGTTACTAGCTATATTATGAATGAGGGTTTAGGTTTTTTATTCAAGCTTATGATTATGTTCTGCACCTCTTTTGTGCATGCTATGTTCTTAATGAATTTAAATGGTTCAGGAGCTATGAGGTGCATGTTTGACAGGGATATTGTGTTTTGTAGAAGTCTTATTATGTCAATTATGTAACTTTGTATATGCTCATTATACAGGTCAGCAGTAGAATTTTTGGTAAATGGTGAGATGTTCCTATCTTATTAATTATTGCCACTCCCCCCAATCCTAAAGTGGCTTGTTTAAGGAATATTTGGTTCTTTTCAATGAAGACTTAATTTAGGTCTTACCAATTTCTTGTTGCTACCATATTATGATCGCTTCAATCTAAGCCAAAATTCTCAATCCAATCAGAGACAAATTCTGACTAAAATTGAATAGAGAACTTATCAAGCCAATTTTAAGTTTTGCCTAAATTGCTATTGTCCCCAATTCTAAGCAGGAGGCTAAACGAAGTACAAAAGAGAAAAATGAGTTGAAATTTGTTGTACTAATTATTGTAGAGGTTTTTATAGTTATGATGTGTTTGAAAATATGGTTTGTTTTGGACAATTGGAAGTAAATTGTACTATTATTTTAAAGACTTGAATTATGAAGAATGAAAAATCATCATTTCAACTAATATATTTTGCACTATATTATTTATTTATTTTTTTGTTATTCATAAAGGTGCTTTAGTGAGCATGATTAATAGTTTATAATCTTATGAACAATTAATTGTTCATATGAACTCATCATGAACAATTAAATACAAAAAAGATATCACAATAAACAATTAGAGCAATATGTACTTTTTTATTATATATAAAAGTAATAATATCATTAAAGTGATTACATCACAATTCATTTATATACAAAAGTTATGCTATCTATCCATCTATATACACAACATTAATTTAAAGTCTGTGAGTCAACCATATTACTTCCCTCATTTCCACATGACTGAAAAGGTTGATCATGTAATGGTTGATTCATTGATGATCTCTGCCTCATTGCTTCAGTTTTTAATTGTTGAGAAGTTATACCAGGTTGCCCTTTAAACCTCAGAACTCTTGGTTCGAAAGATAGTTTGAATGAATGTGGATCAACTTCTCCAAACTTTTGTTTACAACTATGTGAAGAGCTACTAACTTACAAATAAACATATTGTTAACAATATTCAATCTTGAAAGAAATCAATAAAGGTTGATTATGTAAATATACTCACAATATTGCTTTGTTGACTTGCTAAAACAACATGTTCAGCTTGTAAGGAGACATCGGGAATGACCTAATAGATATGAATCAAAGATTGTTAGAAATGATCATTAGATATATGAAGAAATACATACTAATCAAAGAATGTGTCATACTTATGGAGATTTCTGAGTTAGTTGAGTTGATGAATGATTATTACATTTTTTGGAATTGTGACTAGAATTGTCACATTTTCCACATTTTTGTACTTAACCATTTCTAGTAGATTTGCTTAGATTTCTTAACTTCATAGGCTCATTTACTCCTCTCCTTCTAGCTAATTTAAGTCTTCCAGGCATAGCTCTTTTGGCTAGGTGGTTTATTAGTTTTTTTGTCATCAACAATAGGGTAGAAAATTGGTCTTCTAAGAGTTTATATAACTATAAATTTAGACTTCTTGTAGCACTCATCCACATATGCCCCCAACTGTTGTTTTGAATGGTGAACAACACTTACAACATGCTTGCAAAGGTATCCATACAGCTCCCACACCTGATAACTACATGATTGGTGTCTACCAGTCCTCACAATATGCTTAGCATCTCTTTTGGAAGATTCATATGCTCCATCACCATTCTAGACAATTCTCCACAGCATAGGATATTTTTTATTCTTTTCTAATTTCTTCATAACCTTGGGTGCAACTTTTGACTTCCAATTATGTAAAAATTGTCTCCTATCTACATGCCTCTTCATCACCATTATTCTAATTGTTTCTAGTATATTTATAATTGGCCTATCTTTAGCCAATAAGATCCATCCATTTAATGTTTCGCTCATTTTGTTATCAACAACTGGACATTTGGATTCAAAGGATTGGTATCATCATGCCTATCTCTCTTTTAGATATTCAAGCAATGATGATACACATCCAGGTGTGATTTTATCCAATCTTTTCAACTACTCGTTAAATTCTTCTATGTACATTAACCAAGCACAATTCCAAAATTGCTTTCGCAAGTCTTTTCCTTTGCAGTTCATATGCCAATTATGGTATATATGCCTTTCACATATATGATGAGTGGCATATGGTATTGTCTCTTCCAGTGCTCTAATTAATCACTATGACAATAGAATAGATTAAGTTAATATATAATTGATACAATATAATAGGCTCATTAATCAATGAATAAAAAATACCTTTTGCATAACTGATATTATTGTTAGTCCTTCACCACTACCTAACTCCAAGTTCGAAGCTAGCAAACTTATAAACTAGGTCCATAAATCAGTGTTCTTTACCTTGGCAACTGCCCAAGCTATTAGATATATACCTCCATCCCCGTCCCTCCCAACTGCTCTCAATAGTTGACCTTGGAATTCATTCTTAAAAATAGCCATCAATATCAAAGATGGGCCTCAAATGCCTCCATCCTCTTTTCATTGCATCAAAGCATATGTATAATCTTTTAGACTACAGAAAAGATAAAGATGTATGAATTATTGAATAAACTTCATAAATAAATACAAATTTTAATTATCTATGTCAACAACATGTAAAACTTAATTTTTCATACCTGTAACAAACTAGTTTTTTTTAATATTTCTAACCAACCTTAACTCAATTGTTAATCTAGGATTACTATACCTCATCTCATGAGCGTATGCTTGTAGCATCGCATATTCATTAACATAATCACTCGCCCTTTCTTTTTCAATCTCCTTTTGGAAACTCTACACATACTTGAGATACTAGGCTTCTAAAGTATTTTGTCTCTAAAATGCCTCATTAGGAACTTAGTGGAAATCAATTTTGGTTTGTTGGTCGTGAAACACCTATGCTCATCATTTTATATTACCACTTTAAAGCACCCGTCTTTATTGTCACAAATAACACACAAGTCCCTTAGGCATCCCTCAATACATCTCACTCCCATCTTATGTCTTTCACTTTTTTTAAACTTCACATTGTAATCTATCCACACTGCATAATTCAGAATAAACTCTCTAAATTCTTTTGCAGAGTCAAACTCCATCCCTAATTTTTAATTTCGGTTAGCATTGGATGAACTATGCCTAATACCAATACTTGGTCTTCACAACGCCTTACCAGGCTTTTCTCCGCTAGGAAATTGATCATTACTAATAGAACAACCAAAATTTGTCAACTCAATTTTGACTGGTTCGTGGTCTTCGAGAATACTCATCATCATCCACCTTTTCAGTAACTCCTTCATCAACTCCTAAACCAACACCTTCAGTACTAACAACTTCTATAGCTCTGAACGGGTGTTGATGTGTGTAAGTTTTAATAATATCCTTAATAATTGTCAAGTGCACGGTTCGTTAGTGTAGTACCTAAGTTGTCAATTCCATAAGGAGGGATAATCTAATCCTAAAATCTAAGGGTAGAGCAAATAACAGAAATTCAAAATATAACAAAACTAAAATGAGAATTCGATTCAAACAATCAAATTAAGAATTGAACACAAAAATATTAATTATTTAGTAGTTGCAACACACAAACAAGAGTCAACCTAAGGCAATTACTAAATGAGAGAAATGGAATTTTACCTATCCTTAAAACTAACCTAACTGATTATGAATTACCGAATTATTGGTTCTAGATGATCCTAGGGTTAATTATTCTCTCTCGAGTTATAACCATTAACCCTAAATCATAAACCCTAATCAGTTTATAGAAGTTGTAATCTCTCAATTAACATTCTCTCTCAAGTTATAACCATTAATCCTAAATCATAAACCCTAATCGGTTTATAGAAGTTGTAATCTCTCAATTAACAACTTATTTAAAACCCTAATTAGTTGTGAAGTTGTCTCATAAACTATCGGAAACCTATATAAGATCTCTTTTTGCACAATTTACCGATTTGATTTAATTCTTGTTCTATTAAATCACCTAAATCTCGTTAGCCCAATTTAATTTTTTATTTGATTCACCATCTCATTTTATTATCGAATTATGCAACTGTAGAATTAAATCACAATAAATCCAATAAAACATAAACAACTAGATTTCATTAATTGAAAAATAAAACTCTGACAGTGAGTTTAGAACATACTCAACATTAAAAAATCATATCATCAAATTATTATTCCAATTCTAAACAATAATAAAAACTAAAAATAAACAAGAAATATGATATGAATAGATGATGGGAGGCAGCGATGTCAGGCAACTCCTGATTCGGGAAGTACGTCGAGTCGGGTTCTTCTCTAGTTCTCTCTTCGTTCTTCTCTTTCTCAATCTCTCAATAATTCTCTCTAGGGTTTCTCAAAAGTGGATGATGTAAAAGCTCCTCTTTATCTCTTTGTCTTATTTTTTAAATATCCTTTATGTTTTGAGCAACCCTAAGGTTTTTCCAAGGTCTGAAAAAATCCCTTGAAACTTGACCTTTTTTAGTGTCTGTTAGTCTCTGTCACGATCGTGGGCCATATCCTGGGCTTCTCTCACGATCATGGCCTATTATGCCACAATTATGGGCCATTGTTATGGCCTGAATGTCTCTGAAATTTCTCCGTTCTTTGATGTTGACACTGAAACACTAATAAACACATCAAGGTACCTCAAAAACATAATATTTAAGCTTAAAGACTTGTACTAACCCATAAAACACTTAAAACATAAATAATTAACAAACTAACATAGTTTTAACCTAAACATATACTAAACAATTGAATTAATAATTAAATACACATCAAACTAAACCCTAAAACATAATGAAATTTACAATTATCAACATCCCTACACTTAAACGTTTACTTGTCCTCAAGCAAACAAAACAACAAATGCACAAAATCACAAAGCACACAATGCAATAATAAGACAATGACTTCTTCTTCATAAAATAAATTTAACTTTAAACACAATCCTTTGAGTTATTTCAAATCATTAACATGCAAAATCCATATCCAGGGCTCTGGACTAAACATATATATTAATCAAAACCAAAATGTCAAGTTACTAACCCTTTTCTATTGTACACATACATTAATAATTCTTTGATCATTCAAACTTTATAACTAATCCTAAATACGTTTTCATGAAAGTTCAAGTTATTTATAAGTTTGGTAGGTTTTATTAGAAAACACATAATTATTTATTTATATTTATATTTTTGGACATGGACCTATTCTTTTACTCAGAGGCAAACATTGGTGATGAATGTGGATTCAGTTACTCGATTAAGTCATATTTTTATTAAGCTGTTTGATTGAAACGTCATTATAGCTTTTTGAAGGCACATATTTGTGATGAGTGTCGATCAAGTTTCTCAGCTATATCACGTTCTCAACTGACTATTAGCTCTAATCATAACTCGAAGGTCAGCGGAACAGGTATTTATTTAAAATTAACAAACATAATTTTTTATTGCCTACGTTGTTGCTTTAGTTACTCGTTTTTATGAAATAATAATAGCAGAGCTACTTTAGTCGAAAGACCTAAAATTATGAATAAATGTGACAATTTAGAGGATGTCAAACTCATACTAAATCCTAATTAACTTGCATATTTAGCCAATGAACTCAATTCACTAATTTTGCGAGCTAATAACTCTTCACAACCTGATAGACTATGTTCAAAATTAAATCAATTTCAATCCATCTGTGCCATTGACACATTCATAAAATGCAACCTAATAAACTATCATATAATATACAAAATTCACATTCAAAGTAAAACACATAACCCTCCCCACACTTGAACAACACATTATCCTCAATATGAAAATAAGGTAAACAAACACGCATGGCAAGAAGAAACATAAATTAAAGTAAAAATAAAAATAAAATAAAGACTAAATTTAAAAAGAAAATGGTTAGAAACAAAGCCTCATGGTGATGGAGGCGATGATGGTGTCAGAGGTGGCAGTTAGACGTCTTGAACCTCAAAGTAATGATAGATACGATGTATATCCTAGCTCTGACATCATTATTTTCGGGCCATCTCCTTCATTCTTATTGAGTTCCCTGTAAGTGTATCTGTAATTATGCTTATGTTCGCAGAGATAGCATCGAGCACTTTCTTCCATCTAGGTTCATCTATGCCTTCTTCCTCCTCAAACTCCTCACTAGTCGAATCCTTTTCTTATTGTTGTCGAGCACTTAAACTCACTTGACTAGTCCTGATCTTGATGTGTGTTTTGGCATAAATATCCCAAAGTTCCATATTATGGGACTTCAGGATTTCAGCTCGCCACAAATGATGATGGTTCATGAATTCAGGATGGTAGGCTGTGAATCCGTTGCACTCAACTCCATAATAATTAGCTATTGCTCCTCTTACATCGTGTAGCGCCCCTTACCCTAGGGTACATACCTGGACACCCTGAGGATATTCCAGTATATAACCTATGATAATGGTATGCTACGTTCAATCACAACATTTTCTTAAAATGACATCATCTATCTTTATTCTCTTATAAAACATCATCAAGAAAGTCACAAGATTTTAAAACCAAATTTTCCTCATTTCATTTCATAAAAACCAAATATTTACAATGTATCTTTCAACGTCCATACCAATACTTCATCATAGCCTAATAAAAAAAAATGAGCTACATGAAAGAAGAAGATACACAAAATCTATCTAATCTGTCCATATCCAGCTTACCGACCTTTAAGCAATTTCTTCTCATTCACAAAAGTATAAGTCTACACTACTTGTAGCGTCGCTCAATAGCTAATATCGTCCCTCAGTCCTAAAAAAGCAATGTTGCAATTTTGATGAGTTTTGCGAACTCAATGAGGTAAACATCATCGATGGTTCACTCAATACATGCATCACATAAATACACATAACATATTATTCACATCTTTTTACATATCCATAAAATGTCACATTTCACTTTTAGAGCAATCATCATAATCCTTTTATTCATATAGAATACACATATCAAGTATAAATACAATGCACATGAGACTGATTTGCATTTATTATTGTCATTGTGATCGAGAGTCATTTTACTAGCTCATATCCGTTAGTGGATACTGAGCTGTGTAAAATTATGTCCCATATCCCTTAATGGATACCGGGTGCATTTACAACCAAGCCTGAGGCTCTAATCACAATCCAAGCTTTAAGCTCTTTATCTTGGAGACTCCGGTCACAACTTCCTTTATCTTACATGCATTCATGTATTGAATGTTTCAAATATCATGTACTCAATCAATCACATGATTACACATTCATATTCAGATCACATTTATCATTGGACCTTAGCCCAACATTCAACAAAATTGTTGAGCAACATTTATTTCATCACATTCACATACAAGGAGCACTTTAATAACTCATTCATACACTAAAATCATCGAACCTTCATTGTCAAGAATCAACATAATCAATTCACATTCATTTTCAAACATAATATAAAGAAAACAAGTAATTGGGTGAGACCATCTAGGTTACTCACAAGTCGCTCCCGAAGCTAATGTCAGGAAGTTTCGACAACATTTGGAGGTTATGTTCCAATTGCTACTATATAACAAGCAATATACATATATCACAATTTGGTACAATTGTAAGTAAATATTAATGCACGTGTATGTATATGAAAGATGCACCATGTATGTTCATGACAATCCCGAGTATCACTCTATCATTCTGATCATATAAACATTCGTATTTCAAAACTCACCTAAGTATGATTTATACTTATGGTTTATTTCTCAATAAAATCATTAGAACCTAACTTCATGACCCAATGAATCATTTCAGATTTTTCTCCAAGTACTAACTTTAGAATATATTGTTCTTGATCATTTAGATAATTAAAATGGGGAAATTTAAGAATACTTTCTTCTAAAAATTTGTTCCCTTATGTCTTAGGTTTTTAACAACACTAAGATCATTCAATTTGATTCAGTATTGTGAAAGTTATACTCCAAATATTTTCAGACTGCTTTTATTTTGAGATAGTGCCCTATACTCAAATTCCACCACGAAATTGAAATTTTTAGAGACCGAATTGGAATTTTATTTCTTCAGATAATTTTTATCCCTATGTCTCTAGTTTACTCCAAATGAAAAATCATTCCATTTAGATAACTACGGAACAAGATATGCCCAAAATACTTAAATATATTCAGTGTAGATGAAAGTTTGTCGTAGAAAACCCCTCCCAAGAGGAATTCTGGCGAAAATTTCACAAATTCGGCGAACTCCAGTGAACTCCTCCTAAGAGGAATTCTCACGAAAATTTCACAAGTTTGGCGAACTCCTTCCAAGAGGAATTCTCTCGAAAATTTCACAAATTTACCGTAGTGAAACCTAGAGTTGTTCGCGGCGAACTTTACCCAAAAGAAATCCTAGTTAAATCCTTCAAGTTCGCCACGACGAGGCAAGGAGTTTGCCATGATGAACTTTCACAAAAGTATACCCATTTTTTCAACTTCAAGTCAGATTTTGAGACATTTATAGATAGAATTTGAATTCAACTTCTTCATGAAAAATGTAGCTATATGTCTCTAGTTTAATCCAATTAAGAATAATCTCATTTGAATAACTAGAGAAAAAGTTATGGCTAAAAGACTGAAGCATACTCAGTGAACATTTTTTAGTCCATCATCTTCAAACTTTCTAGATTTTTCACCTAACATACTCACCCTTTTCTACTTCATGTACTCCTCAATCACAAATCCATTTCATCTTAATATCATTCACCAAAAAAGTATGATCTAAATTTGATCATTAACCCAAAAACAAGACATATTCATGTACCTATTCATCAACAATCATCTACATCTCATCATTCATAAATTCCTATTCTTTTTCTATAACATATCTCTTTCCTAAGTTCATTATTTCAAGTTGATAACCACTTCATGTACACTTCAAGTTTAGCTCAACATTATCTATACACAAATCAAAATTCTATGTTTGATCATAAATACCCAAAATAAAACACAAACAAGTTATAAACTCATTTCTATACTCATCAACTTCCAATTGTCATTAAAACATCCTTTTCACAACCAAACCATCTTTTAAAAAAATGTGTAGCATAACTCATAGTTTCCTACTCATCATATACAACATCAATCATTCATAAAACAACTCCTAACCTATTATTCAACATTTATATGAAACAAAACTTCAATATATATATGTTCATTTCCTCACCAACGTTTTATCATATACTAAACTCTTTATCATGATCATTCAACCTTTAAAACATTTCTATAAATCATTACTCATCAAGCATATATAAAAGTAAGAAATTTACATACTCTTCATCATCTACGACACATACACACACAAAACATCATTTCATGTCATTAACCTTTAACTATCATCATAAATGCTTCATTGAACCAAACCTATGATATTTAACAAGCTATTTACTTAATTTTGCTTCCAATTCTTCACACTTTTCAAGAATATCAAAAATCTCTAACTTCACATACAACCCACGATCATCACCATCTTGAGGGTTGGAAGGTTTGGGTTTTTGGTGAGAATGAAAGAGAGA
>JANSVA010421171.1:0-20788 GCA_025504915.1 Erythroxylum reticulatum | reverse complement strand
CTCTCTGTGGGTCGGTCCAATATATGTTCTCTAACATATATCTATGTTTCTGACTTGATAACTCATATCCATGATCAATAAAACGTGATCATCAATTAGAACACATACTAGCCTTGATTCATTATTGTTCCACCAATAACGATCGACCAAGGACAGTTTAGAATAGTGTTATAATGCTTATGGTTTTACTATCCAGTCACATACTTGATGACATAAGCCTAATACTATTCATGGAACGTAAATCACATTACATAAACGACATACATTTATATATAAAAGGAATACCTCATAATATATTATTAATAAGTCATAATGTTAATACATGAATTACAAATATCTATTGGCCTAGGGCACACTGCTAACACATTGCATGACAACAATTAGGTAAGACTATCTTGGTGCAAAGTTCCAAGCAAATTCCACATTCACTTTCTCTTTCTAGATCAACATTGGAGAACCTATTGTCTCCTTCTAAGCCCTTTTTGTCTAACTTCTCTAGGCCAGAATATCCTTCTTTAACATCCTCTTAACTCCTCCAAGTTGCTATATAACCATTTAAGAGATGGCAATATGACACCTAGAAACAAGATTACGAATTAATTGAGCAATCAAACTAATACATATTTCATTCCATCATCATAAAATAGACACAAAAGCAGGTTATTCCAATACCATAGAATAATTGTTACTTTCCTTCCATGAGTTGGTACTCTTGGTCTACCATCAGTATATACCTGCATGAAATTAAGAGAAGAAAAAACATATTCAAAAAACCCAGTTGATGCCAAAAAGAAATTCTCATTAACCATTTTTACAGAGCTAGAACACACCTCATATACAAGAATGTGGAACAGATTCAATCTAAGGAGTAGACACATACAAGAATAATCTATTCGTTGCAACAAAAAGAGAACAATAGGAGGCCAATCATTGTAAACTAGTTTCATTTGGAGACGAGCACCATCCTTGCTTCTTGGTATTGTAGTATCCCTAAAAATACGATCAATACATCATAAGTGGCTGATTGCTTAATCATAACTATATAGAAATGCCCCTTCAAATTTTTCTAACCCAACAAACTTTTTTTAAGGGAAAAAAGACCCAAAAGACTGCTTGATCAATCATCAAGTAAAAAAAAGCAAACATCTATTGAATATATCCTTACAATATCAACATGTGTAAGAGTAAGACGCATCCTCTAACACGGATATAAAGGGGTATGAAGAAATAGAATCTCCTCAGTAATGCGCCGTATTAAATACTCAAATAATTGTAATCGTGACAATATGAAAATCCAATATTGGTCAAAGCAAGCTACTTTAGATATGAATAACTATGTAGACTTTACATTATCAACATCAAAATTCAATCTTCTGTGTACAAAGCAAGGATAAAGCTAAATAGCATGGAAGGTTGCAATCTTTTCTGCTTTTCATGGATAAAGCTAGTGCAGTCATTCAGACATGATCGATTCCCCGTAGGGTATTGCTTCCTATGATTGTAAAGGCTCACATATTTGAGTTAACCAATATAAAAGGTAACTTAATGCATAAGCCTGAACAAAAGACAACAATCTTCTTCCTTCTTCCCAATTCGCTAAGCAGCCAAATTCTTATAACTGATCATAACAGGAACTGTGAGAATCCTACGTGGATACACCATTACAAAAAATAAAAAGGAGAAGCACAAAAACCAGAACCACCTATCTCAAAAAGTATAGAAAGAAGGAAGAAGAAGAAAAGAAAAGGACCAGAAATTTCGAAACAAAGTGAAAAGAACATAAATTGATTACAGAAGCAAAACTTGATGTCGTATATCAAGCTCCAAGACTTTGAGAGAGTCCTGATATGAGGACTTGGTCAACTGGTAATATATAATCTCCATCTCTCACCAACAAACTTGGTTCCTCCAAGAAATCAAACCCATAAAATAAAACCAGACTAGGGAGTTCTCGTCTCTCTCTACCTCTAAAACTCTTTTTCTAGGGGGTACTCAGACAGTCAATGTCTCTATGTTTTTGTATAGAGAGAAGCACCCAAAATGGTCAGAGAAAAAGAGCAAGCGTACAAGAAAGTATGCAAGAGAGTGGAAGAAACGAAAGCGAGAGAGTCACAGAGCATACCTCAGCCTTTAAGAATCCCAAAGCTTAATCTAGGACAGAGATGTTCCATGAATTAACTGGGAAAGGAAAGAGTTGAGGCAGGAAGCAAAATCAAAGAAAGACTTAGGAATCGGCTCGACTTAAGCAAAATAAGGTGAGGCATTGACGTTTGGTTTAATTAAAACGAGTTAACACGTCGACATTTTAAATCTAGCATAGAATCGAGCCAGCATTAGTGGCACAGGTGATCTGATGCCCATCATCATAAGTAAGTCAAATCTTTACTACCATGCCAATTGTGGATTTCGACAGTATTGGGTAGTATTGATTGCTACCTAAAATGCAAAAAAATTTTGACAAGTAAATTAAAATTTTTAAAAGTTATTGACCAAATTAAAAAAAATAACTTACACTGTTGAAACTTAACCACACTTTGTTTAATACATTAGCTACCCCAGCTTAGTAGGACTAATCTTAATCTCCTAAGATCCCATTCCAAGAACCTTAGAGGAATTAAATCTGAAACTTCAAGATCTCTTAAATTTCTACGTAGCTTGTACATTTCTGTGTATAAGGAGTCGTCACATACTTAATTGGTCAACTGCCAATTGATCACTAGCCCTGTTCAGTGTCAGGTTTCCAGCAACTCTCTAGTTTTTTAGTAGCTTCAACTCTTACACTGTCACTGGTAACGAGATATCTGTAATTAATTTGATTAAGAAGCTTTACTCAGAGATTTAGAGGATTATCAACAAGGAAAATTTTCCATTTCCCTTGCATGACTCAAACTTAAAACCTCCTATAAAGGAGAGTCTTCACAGAGGAGTTTACATCATTCCTCATTGTCCTTAACCACACATATTTTCTCCTTCAGGATCACTCCCACTAGCCCTTGCCCTTGCTTGTCCTCACTCTCTAATCCAGATTTCAAGTTTTCAACCGATGTCCTTCTCCTTCATCGTTGACTCATCAGCCCAGCCACCATTCGTTGCTCTCCTTTACAATCAACATTTAAGTTGTCACATATCGCCACCACGACACATGCTCGCCACTTCCTCTCCAGTCACCACCATTCGCTACTCTCCACTATACAACACTACCTGCTGCTCTCCACGCACCACCGTCGTTGGCCACTACTTTCCACGCACCGCAAGCACCTCTGTCTCTAGTTCAGGGAGCTATGTGCCTGTGCCAGTGATGCAGTCAGTCAATCCGCACTTCCCAAGTCAACCAGTCCTCGCAAAAATAGCTCCAGAATCTAGATCTGCATCTGGTTGACTTATTACTCGACCTGCGACCTGATCTGCCTTACTATTTTCCAAATTTTTTTGTGTGTTTTAGGTTGTTTGTTTATCCTCCATATTTCAATTGCCTTGTCATTTGGATTTGTCATGTACGTATTATGAATCGTTTATAAAATCTACATTGGACTTAGAATTGGTTGTACGCATTGTATATAGTTCAAGAATATTTAGACAATTTTATTTATTTGAATTTTCATAGTATTTGTTATTTTAATAATCATAAAAATGAGATAAAAAATTAATTCATTAATTTGTTAAATTGTTAATTGAACTATATGAAACATACAATTTACTAATTATTGTTTGTTTATATAAGGTATTTAATACATGATTAATTATTTAACTATAATAATTAATATATAATTAAATCATGTAATATATGAAATTAAGTTAAGAAAATTAAATACTTGGATTTTTATATTATTCATTGTTCGCATTAGGAAATAATATTATAAATGTTAATCTTATCTTATGGATAGTAAAATACACATTTATCATTTTATCTTATGGACAGTTAAACACATAGTAGAAAATAGTATGTGAACTTATGGGAGAATATTCATTACTCAACATAATGTGAAATTGTTAGAATCTAAGTCATTTTTGGAATGAGGGTTATCATAAAGAAAAGTCATTTTTGCAATGTATGTTATCATAAAGAAAGATGTAAGATGAAGTCTACCTATAATTAGGATATGCTTATAATTGAAGATTGAATTTTCATAATTATGTAATGGTGTTATACCCAAAAAGTTTATTTTTGAATATGAATATATTAATTTAATTTTGACACATGTTTTCATTTATTTTTATGAAAAAATGGAGGGAGTCTAAGTATTCCAAATAATTTAATTGTTTCAGTAAGACTTAATGATCCAACTTAGACTCATGTTAGATTGATTCTTGGAATAAAGAATTATACCATTTGTTTGTAGCGCAACAAGTATTTAAAAGGTAGAAGAATCACTAGATTAAAGAAGCATTTAGTTGAGATTAAAGGTGATGATGAGCCTTATAAAAAGTGAGTCACGAAATGAAATTAAAAAAATGAAGACTTTACTTAAAGAGTATCAGTATGAAAAAGATAGAAAACAATAAAATATGAAATTAATAGTGAAAGTTCTTTTTCCATTGGTTAGGATGATAAAGGGATGTTGAAAATGGTGGTATTCCTATTCAACAAAAAAGGAATGTTGCATCTGAGGTAAGAAAAAGAAGAAGGCAAGAGTCTAACTTTTTTGCATTATAAACAACTCCTAGAGCTTAGCTTTTAATTCGTAGCACCTTATAATCTAAAGAAGTGACTTATAATCTGGACATGGAAATAGCTAGATGGTGATATGATTTAGATGTATCATTTAAAGCTGCCCGGTCTTATTATTACCAACCTTTAGTAGATGTTGTTGCTTCTTATGGTCTAAGATATAAGACTCCTTCAATTGACAACTATAGAGGTAAACTTCTGAACAACTCTATTTATAAAATAAACAAATATTTGGATGAAAGAAAAATAACTTAGGCAATTTATGGGTGTTCAATCATATATGACGGTTAGACAAATAGAAGATATAAACATATTATCAATTTTTTTAATTTATTCTACTAAGGGGAAAATATTTTTGAAGTCTATTAATGCATCTGACCTTTATGAAATAATGATGTTTTAGATATTTAATAAAGTTGTGAATGAATTTAAGCTAGAAAATATAGTTTAGTTTATTATTGACAATAATTGTACTTATAAAATAGATGGAAAAGAATGGCAAATATAATTATTTTATTGGGCTCCTTGTGTTGTATATTGCATGAACCTGATATTGAAAAATGTAGGAGATGCTAAATATTTTCTATCATTGATGAGACTATATAGAAAGCAAAAAAAGTAACCAAATTTATCTACAATCATATATGGGTCCTAAATTTGATGAAGGATTTCATTAATTGTAACAATTTGTGTTGTTCTATTATTACAAAGTTTGCGACTAATGTCTTATCACTTAGAGTGTTTTGTTTTGATAAAGAAAAAGTTGAAGTAAATATTTACAACTGATAAGTAGGTCGCATCGTGGTAAGTCAAATCTAACGCTAGAGTAGAGGTTTATAGAATTATATTTAAAGATCATAAATTTTGATCTCAGTGCCAATTTGTAATATGAGTTTGTGGGCTTTTGGTGAGAATACATTGCTTGGCCATAGTAATGAAAGGACAATAGCTGATTATTTTTATGATTTCATAAAAAGGACAAAAGAAGCAATCAGGGCTAATATGAAAAATAGTCCTTTTTTATACACACCTTACCTTGCAGTCATCAATAAAAGATGGACAAAGTAACTTTACTCTTTATTGTTTACAGTTATGAAATTTTTTAATCCTAGGGTCTATTTTAGACTAAATTTTACAAAGAAAGATGAAGTTAATAAGATAATGCTATTAATTATTATAACAATTGTTCTCCATGATATGAGGCAAGATCTCTTAAACTCACTAATGGAGGTTTATAAGGATGATTATGGTAATTTTGGAATGTCCATTGTTATTCGTCAAAGTGATAAGCTTAATTCAGATATATATATATTTTCACCTTTTTTACTTGTTAAATCAATCATCATTTTATTTTATTTATAATATTACTTTTGTTGTTTTACAGTTATTTGGTATGACCAATTCGGGAGTGGTGTTCTAGAATTGCAAAGAATTATAATTTAAATTTTGAGTCAATGTGTGATTACAACACGATGTGAAATGAAGTAGAGAACATTTGAATTTATCTATTAAGAAAATGAATAGATTGAAACACAAAAGATTGAAGGACTTGGTCTTTGTTCAGTACAACTTAAAGCTTTGAAAAAGGTATGTTATTATCATTATTAAATTGAATATAATTTTTTTGTAATTTCTAAATAATTTAATTTTATTTGATTGCTAGGACTCTTGATAGAACAAATAGTTTCGTAGATTCAATTTGTCTTCACTATATTGAACTTTTAGTGGATTAGGTTTCTAAGGAACCGTGTTCGATAAATAAGATTGATTTGGAAGATAATCTTAGATGAGAAAATATTGATATGTTATTTAGTTTGATAAATTTGAATGACAGTGATGATGAGACTCCTCTCAATAATAAAGATTTTATACGAAATGAGAATTGAGGTTAATGTGATTTGAGCGAATATTTGGTAAAATGAAGCTATAATTTTCATTTCTTTGCTTATTTTAATTTCACTTGTATTTGATATGTATGTTAAATTTTATATGATGTAATATAAATATAATTGTAAATTTTATTGTTTCATATTTTACTTCTAGTTGATTATTTTCTTAACATGAACTCTTGTTGTGATATTTTTGAGAGTCATGGATCTTTATTATTATTTTTATTTGATATTTTGATGTAATTATTATTTTTGTTATATGATAAAATTATAATATTTTAAATAGTTTATATTATTTTTAATTTTATATTTGTAAAATGATTAAATGATCCTTTTTATATTAATTGTAGTGATTGTTCGTATGTGAAATATGTGAAAAATAATATTAATGTATATCCATTCATAGTTGTTATTTCAAATTTTTATTATTTATTATAATTTTTAGAGATAATATTGATATAAAATTATATAGTTCATAAAATCGGTTGTTAAGGCCAAATAAGTTCCTTGTGCGGACTTGTTTTTAAAAAAATAAAGTTCCTTGGAGGGGACTACAAGAACTGAAACTCAGATCTACAACCCTGCAATTTAATTTCTTTTGTTGATCCCAAGAAGATGGGCACAATATATAGAGATAATTAAGCTTTAACAATTCTACAGTTCACTGTTGCATCTTAATTGATTTACAAATCTAATATTGCATCAGTAGATCACGTCAAGAGTCTTGGAAGGAATACTTGGGGACATCCTATTCAGGATACGGGCTAGTGTGATGTTCGTGAGCTCAACTACATTATTTTTCTTCTTCTTTATCCTTGTAATCTTTATTAATTCTGTGCTCTTTGATTCTGTCAGTCACCGAATTCAGGTTGTAAAACTGCAAAGAGACAGATTTCCTACAATCTCCACGATAAACACAAAGAAGTATAACCCAAGGATATAATTTCAAATATCCAGATTTTCTTCATTTTGACTATCCTGAGCGCACTACAAGAAATACACACAATCTACTGCGCTTAAAAAATCTCAAAAAATCATTATAAAATATAATTTCCAACGTTTTAAAAAATGTCATAACAAATATCGCGAAATGTAAAGTAAGCAAAAGATTTCTACAATGTTTATCATAAAACGTTACAGAAATTACGAATATTCTACGACGTTTTAGAAAATATCACTGAAAGATTGATCTTGCTACGACGTTTTTTGGGACATCATAGAAAGTCACATTTTGCTCAAAAACGTTACGAAAAATCACATTCCGCAATGTTTTTGGACGCTTATAATTATTAATTTTTCCATATTTCAAAAATCATTTTAATTTAATAGTTTTTAATTTTAATATTTATTTTTTAAAATACAAAATTTTTAAATCTTATTTGTTTAATAACTATTCAATATTATTTATGAATTTTATTTATTTAATAATTCTTCAATTTTTAGTATATCATTAATTTAATAATTATTCATGTATCATAAGAATTTCATACCTGCAGATAATGTATTATTTAATTGCAATTCGCAAACATGTTCTAATACAATTATAAAGTGTGATGACAATTAGCTAATAAAATAAAATAATTATGGAAAATTAACATTTTTTGAGAAGCATTAAACATATTTTTGCATATTTCATAGGATCAATAGATATGATAAGAGAACAATTACATGGTAAGTATTCTTTGGAAATTACAAGTTCTTATCATTTCTAATTCATACAATTTCTTATTCTCAAGTTGAGATGTCCATGTAATCCACCATACAATACCTTCAATATATTCACTTCATGTTTACATGATCAAGTTAGCTTGTTTAAGGCAAACTCATTCATAAGTAGAGTATTGGCTCTATGATGAATCTGCTAAGGGTGCTGCAGTATATGCTGGTTCAAGATTTTCATTTACACTCTTTGTACTTCTCTTTGGCCTCTTAAATCGCTGCAATGGTTGACTTACACTTAGAAAAGGATCATCCAATTCATTGTCAATTGAAGTTGGTTCATTCATCGCCTACAAATTCCTTGACTTTGATTTAGTCTACTTGTCAGAAGTTTTTCTTTGAGAAAGAGCAAAACTTTGTAAGTACAAACCAGAAGAGCCCAGATGCAGATGATAAAGTGAAAACCCATTACTGGCGGGAAGCAATCCACATCAAGACAGTCGATCAATAACATAAATATATAAGAGAAAAGAATAACACAAAACAACATCCACATTCATTCTGCAAACAAAACATGAAAAATGATATGGTGCCTCCTCAAAAAGAAACAAAATCAGTTTAATAATATCCTGTATCTCAACTGTATTACCATAAACCCAATATTTTAAGGAAATTTTGTCCATGTTATTTGTGTGTTTTTTCTCAAGCATTGAGGTGAATGTGGACTCTTACTATGAGAATAGGAATATGGGTTAATGGGATTCTCACAAACAACAGAACTGCCATGCTTTCCTTCTTTAGCCTTAAATGGGACACATATGTAGTTAGGCACTTACTAGAAATTTGAGACTTCAGTAATTTGTTAATTGTCTGTACTATCAAGACACATAACCTTCTAAAAGTCAAGATAACAAATAGAAGTACCTTTCTGTTATTGGATTTTGTTTTCTCAACATTTTGAGAGATCTCATATCCCTGAACACCAGGTTTTGTTAAATCTTCCAAAGTTGCATCACCTTCTGCATTTAGCCATATGAACTTTGTTGACTTTTTCTTATGTCTATCTTTGGCCTGAGAAGCACAAATGTCATTTATGAAATGACTTTGTACAAAAAGTTAAAAGCTTGATTCTAGTTTTTGTCCAAAATTTTATATATTGCATCACTCTAACCTCTCATTAAATAATGGTACACTCAACACATCGACATAGTTTTGAAGTGACCAGAAAGGATAAGGTCTCATACCATGAAAGTGTAGTAGCAGTGAAATAAGCCCTGGGAAAATAAGCTAGAATCTACCAGATTTAAAACTCACCTGCAGTGGAGCTTCTTTTAACTTCTTTTCTACCTTGCCAAAACAACTCTTGTCTATACAAAACCATGCAGTGGTTCTAACTTAAAAATATTTACATAAACCAATGAAATGAAAAGTAAAACAATACTTGATACCAAGGGACATTGCATTAGATCTGAAAAACTGTAATGTATTAAAGTTCATTTCCTTCTCATCCATCTGTTTTCATAAACATAAAATGTTTGAAATGTTTTGCAGCAGAAAAGACTAAACAACGCATTAGACTACCCTCCCATCTCAACTTCAGGAAGGAAATTATATGCAGGAGCTTAACAGAACAACATACTTTTTGTATATGGAAGATGCTATTTAAAATAGAAGAAAACTTCAAAATGAATTAAGTCCACTGAACATGCTCACTAAGCAATATAACATTGGATTTGATGAACAGAAAAATTAGAAGTTTAAATCCTTTAACGATGCTTGCTGGTTTTGTCTGCATTGAACATGTTATTTCTACCCGACACTTTAGGAACAGACATACCTTACACAAGAATCTGGTCTTCATGCCAGAGACAGAACTAGGGCTCTCTAATGGACCCTTTGCTCCAAACATATGTGCTTTCTCCTCACGCCAAGGTTCAAATTGGATTGCCACATGACGAGAACTAGGCTGCAGAGACAAAAAAACACAACAAAAGCAAAAACTCAAAAACATTACAAATCAAATTCCACATCCAATGGGAATGGGATTGTCTAACAACCAATAGCAGAAAAACCCTCAATTTGGAAACCATGTAGTAAACAGACACCAGTTTTTAAAATCATCTACTAAAACCCATCAATGCATTGACAACGTGTAGATCTGAAAACAAAAACAGTTTCAAATAAAGAACAAAGTTCCAGTCTTTTATCCAACTACAAGCTTCCAGCTAATTAGTTTCCTTTCATGAAGATTTGATTGATGACATTCATTTCACTAATACTCACGAGAATAAATCATATTATTGCTAATATGAATACCATCATCGTGGAGACAAACTTTTAAACTAAGCAATAATCAATCATAACTTATAAACTTTAACCACTCGATGAAACGATATTCATCACACAAAGCAATCAGAGCAGAACCATTGACCCACATTCAACTTCCTCACTTTGTCATCCAAATTAAATTAAAATAAAACAAAATGCTGATCTTTCTAGAGCAAACATCAAGGATGAGGCAAGAGAGAAAACCACCTGAAACCCTACTAAATCCTTCCTACTCCTCCTCCTCCTCCTCTGTTCACCACCACCGATCACCATTTCCGGCAGCTGCAACCCCGACAACCTCATCTTATTGCTTTGCTGGAATTGTAACAATAACATAAATCGAGCGACCAAGTAATATTAAAATCCAATCTAAAGAAAAAATGATGAAAATCAGCAATATATACACTGACTCCCTCATTGTGATCAATTTCACTAGCGTCCTTTAATCTTGCCGAAGTATCTTTCACCAATTGCGCGATATGCAGTCTTGTCTTGTACCTGTCATGCAATAAGTAACAATGATAAAACCTTAATGAAATTGATTAAAGAAATAAATCAAACTAATAGAGAAATTCACAAAAAGACAAAGTTAGAGAAGGCGACAGACAGTTTCTCGCGAAGGTCAGGCGTGTCTTTTAGCGTGTCGAGGGTGTTGACAAGATGCTGGAAGGTGGAAACGGTGATGTTGATCTGGAAGATTCCATAAGCCACAGATTGGTGCCTGTTTACTGAGACAGGGTAAAGAAAGGAGTCAAAACCACAAACCCAGATCAAAATGAAATAAATGTAAATCTAAAACCCCGTAAGTGTTAAGAATATACCTTGTGAATATTAAAGAGAAACAAAAAAGGCACTAAAGAAGAAGAGGGAGACGATGATCCTTAGTGGCATGTGGCCTCCTCTGTCACCTCCTACGCTCATTAATAACTTGCTCGGAGATGGTGGCGCATCAACTATGATGCGAAAATCCTTAAATGAGGATGAAGACTAACTAAATTAAAATGGGAATATGATCTGTGGCCAACGTTGACTATGGATAGTGAAGAGAGAGCAGACAGTAGGAAAGGGATTCAACGAGAGAAATGAGAAAAAGGCAGACAGTTGAATTGGTAAAGAGGGTACGTTGGAGATGAAAGAATATGACAAATAAAATAAATGAAAAGAATCAATTTTGGGTGGGAAGAAGGGAGAGAGAGGAAACCAGAGAAGAAGAAACGTTGGAGAAGAAACTAGTGGGAAATGAACGTGCCAGAAAAAACTTTTCATCGTAGTTTTGAAAGGCAAAGGTAAATAGTAACGTTTTAGTCTACAAAACGTCAAAGTTTTTATTTAGTGACGTTTTAATAAAAATGTCACAAAAAATATGAATTTTTTATAACATTTTTTAAATATCACGAAAAATCTTTATAATATGTGACATTATATTAATAAAACGTCATAGATTGTATATATTTTTTATAGTAACAAAAGCCTGTACGCAGGATTGAAACATTAAGTTCAACGGGAATAAAACAACAATGCAACTTTTATGACTCAATAGCAAGCTAGGAAGATGCTAAATGGAGTGAAATGGCCCATCTATACAAACTAAAACAACAATTAATTGCTAGATATGGCATCTCAAAGACTGCAGAAACAAACACGCTGCAAGTGATTAATATTATCACTAAATAAAGGATTCGGATTTATCAGAGCATTCAGCAAGCAATTATGACATTTCATTCATGAGAGGATTATTAAAACCTTGCTATATACGATCCTTTTAGAAGTACGTCCTTGTTAAAATATTAGCAAACCACAACAACAAAAAAACATAGCATAGAAAAAATTTAGGAAGAAGAACATTTATTGATTTTGAAGAAAAACTTACTAGCATCTCTACAAAATAAAAGTGGACACTTTAAATAGACAAATCTATATAGCTTGTTGCAGATTTTTGATCACTACCACCGAATCTTAGTAAAGCATAATAACAAATACTCAGTGGGCACTATTTCCACAACCCTAAAATCTAGAATAGATAACAATCAATTCCTAAACTATAGGGATAACAACAAAGTAGAAAAAGAACAAGTCATAAAACACATGTTTCATACTTAAATTAACCTAACAATCCACCACTTAATTCAAGGATGGATGTCCTCAACTCCCACATGAAATTGATTAAACTTTGTTTCCTGTAATGCCTTGGTTAGGATATCTACTGGCTGGTTCTCAGTGTTGAGATACTACATTTGAACAATTCCTTTAGCAACTAAATCACAGATGAAATGAAATTTGATCTCCACATGCTTTGTTCCCCCTTGTTGGACAGGATTTTTGCATAAAGCAATAGTTGATTTATTGTCACAGAAAAAATAGTTGCTTCCTTCTACTCTTGCCTCAGATCTTTTAATATTGTCCTCAGCCAAACCACTTGCAAGTCGTAGTTGCAGTAGCTGCATACTCTACTTTAGTGATTAAAAGTGCAACAGATTTTTGGTTTTTTGAAGGACCATGAAATTGCTCTAGAAACAAGATTAATTAAATAGCCTGTTGTGTTTTTCCTATCATCTGCATTAGAAGCCTAATCACTATCAGTAAAAGAGACAAGAGTATTTGAATTTGATTTTGAATACCGGATGCCAAAGCTTGATGTTCCTTTAATGTATCGAAGAATCCTCTTGGCTGCTCCAAAGTGAATCTTGGTTAGATTATGCATGAACGAGAAATAAGACCTATTAAATAATCAATATCAGGTGGTGTATGAGTAAGATACATAAGACTGCCTACAATACTTCTGAAAATTTTCTCATCAACCCTTTTATCCCCATCATCTAAACATAATTTTTCATTTGTGTTTAGTGGAGTCTTGACAATTTTGCATAACTCTATTCTAGCTCTTTTTAACAAATCCAATACATATTTCTTTTAACAAATGAAAATACCATGTGAATTTTGAACAACTTTAATTCCCAAGAAATAATACAATGAACCAAGGTCAGACATTTCAAAGGTTTGCATCATGTACTCTTTAAACATGTTTTATCATTTTTGATGAACTCCCAGTATAAATCATGTCATCCACATATAAACAAACAGCTAAAATATCACTTTCGTGGACTTTCACATAAAGTGTAGGTTCATTATGACCCTTTTGAAAACCATTTTAGTAAAATAAGAGTCAATTTTGTTATACCAAACCTTTGGAGCTTGTTTGAGCCCATAGAGTGCCTTGTGCAGTTTATACACTTTATGCTCTTGCTCTTTCACCATAAAGCCTTTAGGTTATTCAAAAAATACATCTTATAACAACTCACCATTAAGAAATACAGATTTTACATCCATCTAAAAGACTTTCTAGCCATTATTAATAGCCAAAGCCAAAAGAGTTTGAATAGTGTCAAACCTAGCAACAGGAGCATAAGTTTCAGTAAAGTCAGTACCTAGAATTTGAGCATATCCTTTAGCTACTAATTATGCTTTATGCTTTTATAAAGAGCCATTAGGATTTAGCTTGAATTTGTAAATCCATTTAAGACCGATTGCTTCTTTTCCTTTGAGCAGCTCTATTAATGTCCATGTTTGGTTCTTTTTAATTGCTTTGATCTCTTTTTCCATTACTACACACATTGCATCTTCAAAGTTACTAGGTTTTGAAATAGGACCAGCATATTGACAAGATTTATAAATTTCAAGAAGACTTCTCACCCTTCTAGGAGTTGATTCTAAAGAAGATTCTGAACAAGAAGCTTCCACATAGACAATTGGCTTAAAATCATCAATTTCAAGCATGTAACTAGGCTGCTCATTCATATCTTTCTAATCCCAAGCATCATTTTTGTTAAAAGACAACATCACGACTAATAATCAGCTTCTTAAAAATTGTATTAAACAACTTATAGCCTTTAGTTTCTTTGCTATAGCCAACAAAAATACATTTCCAACTCTTTTCATCTTGTTTTCTTCTTAATTCAATAGGTACAAATGCATATCCGATACAACAAAATGTTTTTAAGTGATTTACATTGGTTTTATAGCCATGTCATGCTTCATAAGGAGTCATCCTTTGAATAGCTTGAGTTGGAAATCTGTTGAGAAGATAAACAACCACCCCTACAGCTTTAACCCAAAATTTCTTCAGAAGTCTTTTTCCTTTAACATGCTCCTAGCTGCTTTAATAATTGTTTTTTTCCACTTCGCAATACCATTATGTTGTGTATAACTAATTGTATATTGTCTTTGGATGCTATGAAAGCTGCAAAAATTTTCAAATTTTGTGGAATTAAACTCACCACCACAGTTAGTTCGCAATTTCAAAATAGGGCAGCCACTTTCTTTCTCAGCCACAACATTAAATTGTTTAAAACATTCAAAAGAATCTGACTCCTCTCTTAAAAAATAAACCCAATTCTTTCTTGAAAAATCATCAATAAAGAGTTAAAAGTACTTACTACCACTCAACGAAAGTGTTTGCATTGGTCCACAAATGTCTGCATGTACCAACAATAAAGGTTTGGAAGCTCTCTATGAACTTTCTTTAGGGAATTTGTCTTAATGACGCTTTCCAAAAATGTAAGCTTCACAAAGCTTTCTTTCTCTAATAACTTTTGGAAGCTATTTACTAGATTCTCTTTAGACAACAAGGTTAGTCCACCAAAGTTAAGATGACTAAATCTTTGGTGTTAAAGCAGAATATCATCACTGTTGGTTACTTTGAAAACACTAATAGGAGCAGTAGCAAATACAACTGGAAACATCTTATCCTCTCCCATTTGAGTATAATAAAGCAATTGCATACTTTTCTTTTTATAAATCATACATTTATCATCATCAAAGACAACTAAACAACCCATCTTCATTAACTAACCCACACTAATAAGATTTTGAGCCAAACCAGGAACATACATTACATTATGTAACAATATCATTCCAAATTTTGTAAAAAAAGCAATGGTACCCATACCACATACTTAAACCCGATTGTTGTCACCTAATCTTACTTTAGTCTTTATGGATTCATCAATCTTTACAAAGAAATTTTTATCACCAGTCATATGTTTACTACAACCACTATCAAGATACCAAACATCATTAATCATAACTTTGTGAGTAGCTAAACAAGCAATGGACAAATTTTCCTTAGAAGCATCATTTTTCATCTTTTGAATTTGGACATTCAACAGCCTTTTTATAACAATTCTTCTCAATATGCCCATATTTTTTACAATAGTAACAGTAAGTAGTATTTTTATTTTGACCATGCTTCTCTTTATACTGAAAATCTTTATCAATATGGTTTGTTCTACCATAATATGAACAAGTAATGAAATCAAAATTGTTATCCCCTCCAGAAGAATTTCTTTATTGGCCATTATTTCTTCCTCTTCCTCTTCCTCTTCCCTTAAATGATCTCCCACAACCCCAACTAGAATTTCCACAACTTGCTGAATCATTGGAGGTTTTCTTCAAATCAAGCTTTGATTGAAAGGCTTATTGACGGGAATTCTCTGTTGTCCTGTTCATTCGTTGCTCATATGCTTAGAGAGACCCCATTAACTCTTGTATAGAGTATTTTGACAGATTTTTTGACTCTTCAATTGCTGCAACAATATGGTCAAATTTGGAAGGAAGACTTTGCAGCACCCTCTCAACAACCTTTTGGTCTGTTAGTTCTTCTCTAAATGCCCTATTTTGGTTGACAATAAAAAGAACTCTTAAGAAGAATTCTTGAGTGGATTATGACGACTTCATCAGCAAATTTTTAAACTCTCTATGCAGAGTTTATAACTTTACCTGACAGCTTTGTCTGCACCCTGATGTTCTTCTTCAAGTAATTCCTAAGCCTTCTTTGAAGTTATGGCTGACATAACACGGGGGAAAATGGCTTCATCTAATGCCTATTAAATTAGAAGTAATGCCTTAGCATCCTTCTTTTTCCTTTCTTTCATCTCATTTCGTTGAGCAATGATTAGCCTTGTACCTTCCTCCATATCTACAAAATCACCAAGATCATTTTCAACTAAAACCCATAAATAATAGGATATAAATAAAGTCCTCATCTTTATATGCCAAAACTAGTAATTAAGGCCAATAAAAATAGGAAGGTTTTGAGATGAGTTTAGATTAACACTAGTAAAAGCCATTTTACAACCAGGCTCTGATACCAAACTATTAAAAGGATAACAAACCAAAATAGAAAAACACATAACATTGAAAAATTTAGGAAGAGTAACTTTAATTGATTTTGAAGAAAAAGTCACTGACATCTCTACAAAATAATAGTGGACACTTTAAATAGGCAAACCCATATGGATTGTTGTAGATTTTTTTATCACTACCACCGAATCTTAGTAAAGCATAATAACAAACACTTAGTGGGCAGTATTTCCACAACCTTAAAATCTAGAATAGATAACAACCAATTCCTAATCTATAGGGATAAAAACAAAGCAAAAAAAAGAACAAGTCATAAAACACATGTTTAATACTTGAATTAACCTAACAGTCCTTTCATCCCAAAAGTATATAGCCTTAGCTAACAATTCAATGATGCTTAGACTTTGCTCTTACAAAAATGCAAGGAAAATCAATTGCATAAGCCTAGCATATAAGTGAAACACCAATAGACCTAGTTATTCCAACAAACGCCACTCAAATAACATATGCCTTATAGCCCTAAATAAGTTCTATAAGAAAACTCTGATGAAGTGACTCTCTTGTTGGGATGTCTATTTGTGCCATACATTTAAGTTAGCCATTATATTATTATCAACATGACCTCTACAATTTGTTGATTTATTATCAAGGGCTCATATAATGCCAGCCTACCACAGAGAGAAAATATAAAGTTGTAGGAAGTAACCAAACTGATTTATCAGAAACTAAACCATTAGTCGATAACATCCATATCACAAAAATACATCATACTTTGGTCAAACAAGAGATTAACCTGTTTATCCATGTCTATACTCCTAAAACTTTCCCAGTCCCCCACATTAGTCATGGAAAATACTGATGGTGGAACCTCATCATCTATGAAAGGAATCCATTGTTATGATTGAATTTGGATTGTGATTAAAGCATAATCCAATGTTAACAGGAACATGGGATGTAAACAGGAAGATACATTCTAGCAAAAGGTAATAGGTTAGTCACGAAAATGCAAAAACTTGTTGCATCAATCAGATGACTCCCTTACCCAAACGACCAAACACAGTTACACCCTCACCTAGATGGCCAGATCCAGTCGCAGTGTCACACCCAAAGCCGTTGACCTACATCCGCACCTGCTGATCCACACCACTGGTCCACTATACCACAGTCCATAACTCCACAGTCTCCAATCACTCTAGTCCACATGTACTCATGCAGACCCATTGACCCAACCCCCCATTAATCTAAGGATTCAGCCCAATGAATTTGTAATAAATTTTGTGGAATTGTATAATTGTGGATTATGGAATTATGGAAATTGATATTGAAATATTAAAATGTGTTGATTGTTGTTTTGAATATTGAATAGATAAATGAATACTGAATTGTAAATTGTGAATTGTGAATTTATGATAAACTATGTATTTGTGTCTTATGACTTTATGTTGTGCAGTAATTATGTATGTTGAATTGTTAGTCCTTGGTGAATTGTATTGGATGAAATTGAATTATGTAGTAGATTTTAACTCTTGATTGTAGATTTAACTTGAGTAAGAAACTAAGAATGTTGATTAAGATTGATGAATGAAAGATTGTTCAATTAAAGTTGGGAATTAGGATTTTAGTAACAATGATGATAAAAATTAGTTACAAAAAACAAAATAATGATAAGCATTACAAATTGAATTGTATAAGTAAACAAAATAGATTTTGAAAAAGGATCTTAGAGCATCTAAGGTGGGGCTGGCAGAGTTTTGAAAGAAAAAGTTGTTTTGTGAGTATATGCCTTTAGTTTATGGTTAAATGATGAAATTAAACAAAATGAGTTATACAAGATGTATGTGCTCTTATGTTAGTTTTGACTTTTAAGTTGAACAATACAAATTTCATGATAGTAGTAATGAAATTATGAGTCCTTTATTTTGACATAAAGTTATTAATTTTATTTTGAAATATATCTTATTTATATTATAGATAAATGCAACAAAGTTTAAGTACTTTTGATAATTCAGTCGCTTCAGGTATAGGAAGATTCGATGATCCAGTTTAGGCTTATGCTATATTAGTTCCTAGAATGAAGAATATACTATTTGTTTTTATTGTAACAAACATTTAAAAGGTAAGGAAATCACCAGATTAAAGAAGCGTTTAGCTAGGATCAAAGGTAATTTGGAGCCTTATAAGAAAGTGGGTCATGATGTCAAAGGGAAAATGAAGATTTTTCTTGAAGAGTATCAACACGAGAAAGATAGGAAGCAAAGATTGAATTATGAAATTAGTAGTGAAATTTCTTTTATTGGTGTTCAAGATGATAATGGGGATGTTAAAGGTGGTAGTATTCATACCCAATAAGAAGAAAATGTTGCACCCGATGTTAGGAAAAGAAGAAGATAAGTGTTTAATCACTAAGAACAACTCTTAGAGCTTAGCCTTTAATCCTTGGTACTTTACAATCTTAAGAAGCAGCTCATAATGTGGACATGGAAATGGATAGATGGTGGTATGATTCTGGTATAACGTTCAATGTTGCCCAATCTTACTATTAACAGCCTATGGTGGATGTTATTACCTCTTACGGTCTAGGATACAAAGCTCCTTCAACTGATGACCATAGAGGTAAACTTCTAAGTAACTCTGTTTATGAAATTAAAAGTTATTTGGGAGAAAGAAGAATAACTTAAGCTACTTATCAGTATTCAATCATGTGTGATGGTTGGACAAATAGAATATATAAGCCTATTATTAATTTTTTTGATTTATTTTGTAAAGGAGATAATGTTTTTGAAGTCTGTTGATGCATCTGACCTTGTTAGGAATGTTGATACATTATTCGAAATATTTGGTGAAGTTGGGCTAGAAAATATTTTTCAATTCATTATTGACAATCATTTAGCTTATAAAGCAACTGGAAGAAGATTGCAAAGCAAGTATAATTCTTTTTATTAGACTCCTTTTGTTGGACATTGCATTGATTTTATGTTAAAAATGTAGGGGATGTTAGTTATTTTCCTATTATTGATGAGACTGTGTAAAAAGCAAAAACCTACAATTGTGTATAGCTGTTGAATTTAATAAGAAAGGGTTTCACTAATGGTAGGACTTTGTCTCATCCTGCTATTATAAGATTTACAACTTATTTCTTATCACTTTGGTGTTTTATTATGATAAAAAAAAGAGTTTAAGACACATGTTTACAAGTGATAAGTGAGTTAAATCTTAGCCTAACTCTGTTAGGTTTAATGCTAGATTGGGGGTTTCTAAAATTATACTTAAAGATAATAAATTTTGGTCTCAATGTGAATTTGTCAGAAGAATTTGTGAACCTTTAGTGAGGGTATTTTATTTGGATGATAGTGATGGGAAGAAAACAACGGGTTATTTTTATGATGTCAAAGGGAGGGTAAATAAAGCAATCAAAGTTAATCTAAAAAATAGGTATTCTTTGTACACGACTTATCTTACAGTCATTCATGAGAGATGAGAAAGCTAAGGTTACTCTTTATTGTTTGCAACTGGGGCATTTTTTAATCCTAGTTTCTATTTTAGACCAAGTTTTACAAAGAAAGATGAAGTTAATAGGAGAATGATATTAACTATTACAACAATTTTTTCCCATGAGATGACGCAAAATCTCCTAAGCTCACAAATGAAAATTTATAACGATATTTCTAGTGATTTTGGGATGCCAATTGCTATTAGTTAAAAAGACCAACTTAATCTAGGTATACCTGGCATTAACTGATACCGATACAGTCTCGAACAAAATTCAATAATTGTGCCATTGCAGTATTCATAATATTGCACTAGTCTACTAGACACATGCAACTTCATGTTGGATCAGAAAAAGAAAGCATGCTATATTTGGAGAATCGGTAGATTTCAAAACTTTTTAGAAATTTTATTTACAGCGGAAGCAATATATCCCAATCATTATGCCAATCTATAAATGATATGGTATAAGGATAATAATAGACATAAACAAGATGAAGAGTATTACCGACTTCTTTGCTATAACTTTAATTCCTTGTTGTGCTATCCTCTCCTTCTTCTTGTATCCAAAGCCTTTTCTTTGTTAATCTATCTTCTCCTTGTTGTTGTATCCTCAACC
>JANSVA010421103.1:0-20799 GCA_025504915.1 Erythroxylum reticulatum | reverse complement strand
CAATTTGTCGCTAATTTTCATAGTCATTATCTCAAAAATTCTGAACTCGACTCCCAAACTTTTCTTTAATATCATTACACTCATTTTTATTTTCTATACATCAATTTACTTGCCAATTGGCATTTTCCCTAGCACAATAATATCCAACATTTTCGAAAATTATTCCTAAAATTTACCAAAATTTAAAATTATGAAATACATTCATCGATTAAATTTTCAGTACAACAAATTCACAAATTCTCAATAGTATCACATCACAATTCAGTTATACCCATAATTATCAATGAATGCATGTATAGTTATTTTCATGTGCAAAAGTTCAATATTCACGTGTATGTGTATATCATATAATGTATGGGCATGAAATGTGTTTTATAATCTCTCAGTAATCTTTAATATTTACTATTTTAGCCTTAACATGGGTAACGGGATGTTATAACTATCCCCTCCTTAAAAGCAATTTCTTCCTCGAAATTCTTAACTAATTGTTTGAACAGGTAGGGATATTGTTTCCTCATATGCTCCTTCGTTTCCCAGGTGACTTCCTCAATTGAGTGACTCCTCCAAAGGACTTTTACTAATGGAAAGACTCGGTTCCTCAACTGCTTGATCTAGGATCCCATTATCTTGATCGGATCTGCAGCATAGCTGAAGTTACTAATAACCTCAATCTTTTAAACCGGTATCATATAGGTCAGATCCGATCGGTATCTTCGGAGCATAATCACATGAAACACATTACGCAATTGAGACATTTCATTCAGTGAAGCCAACTTACAGGCCAAAGGTCCTATCCTCTCGATGATCTCATAAGGACCAATGTACCTAAGGCTCAACTTGCCCTTTTTATAGAATCTCAATACTCCTCTCCAAGGTGACAATCGAAAAAAGACTTTGTCTTCGACACTGTACTCCATATCCTGTTGATGTTGACCCATATAACTTTTTTGTCTATCTTGAGCCTCTTTAATTCGACTTCGGATCAATTTCAACTTATCTACTGCATCTTGTATCAACTTTAGGCCTTCAATCATTCTCAAGCCCTCTTCATCCTAATATAATGGAGACTGACATTTTCTATCATACAATGCCTTATACTGTGTCATCCCGATGCTACTGTGATAATGGTTGCTGTATGTAAATTCTATCAGTGTTGTATACTAATCCCAAGCTCCTCGAAACTACAATACATAAGCTCTAAGCATATCCTTAATAGTTTTTATTGTCTTCTCACTCTGTCCATCTGTTTGAGGGTGAAATGCTGCACTGAAGTTCAACTTAGTACCCAAAGCAGACTACAAGCTCTTCCAAAACCTCGAAGTAAATCTAGGATCCCTGTCCGATACAATAGACCCTAGAACCCTATATAGTCTCACCACCTCATTTATATATCTATGGGCCAACTGATCTAGTGAGTTATTCTCTCTCATTGGTAAGAAGTGGGAAGACTTAGTCAACCAATCCACTATAACCCATATTGCATTATTCTACCTCGGAGTCTTAGGTAATCTCATAATGAAGTCTATAGTGATCCGTTCACATTTCCACTTCGGAATGGGTAACGAATATAGCTTCCCTACTGGAGCCTGGTGCTCAGCCTTAGCTTGATGGCATGCTATACATTTAGATACATACTTTGCCACTTGCTTCTTCATTCCGGGCCACCAGAAATGCTAATTCAACGTGTTATACATCTTGGTAGTACCAGGATGCATAGCATAGGTGGCTATAAGAGCTTCCTCTAGGATTTCCTTTCGCAGATCATCTACATTGGGAACACACAGTCTCCACTTCAACCATAATTACTCATCCCTCAACTCAAACTCAGAATCTGGATTCATCTTCACTTTTTCCATGAGCTTTACTATATTAGGATCTTTCCCCTAGACCTTTCTGATTCTATCATGTAAAATTGGTCTCAACTTTAAAGTATTAATTAGTGTCTCATCTTGCTCCAGATTCAACTCCACATTCAGAGCTCTCAAATCAATCAAGTTGGGTAACCTCAATAATTGCATCTAAGCTACATTGATAATAGACTTTCTACTCAAAGCATCAGCCACCACATTAGCTTTCCCCGGGTGGTACTCAATCATGCAGTCATAATTCTTCAATAACTTAATCCATCTCCTTTGTCTTAAGTTCAACTCCTTTTGACTCAGCAGATACCTCAAACTTTTATGATCTGTATAAATCTGGAAGGTCTCTCCATACAAATAGTGGCTCCAAATCTTTAAAGCAAAGATAATTGTAGTAAGGTCTAAATCATGTACCAGATAGTTAATCTCATGAGACCTTAATTGTCTCGATGCATAGACGGTCACCTTACCATACTGCATCAATACACATCCCAATCTTTGATGTGAAGCATCACTATACACTACATATCCTCCGGTCCTCGATAGAATAGTCAACACTGGTATAGTAGTCAACCGATGCTTTAGCTTCTCAAAGCTTTTATGACATTCTTCATTCCATCTAAACACTACATTCTTCCTTAAAAGGCTTTTCAAAGGGGCTGAGATCAAGGGAAATCCCTTGACAAAACTACAATAATATTCGACCAATCCTAGGAAGCTTCGAATTTCTAACACAATTCTCAGAGCTTCCCAATTCATCACTACCTCTATCTTCTTTGGATCTACTTGTATGTCTTGTCTAGTCATTATATACTCGAAAAACACTAGTCAATCTAGCCAAAATTCACACTTACTGAATTTGACATATAGTTGTTTCTCTCTCATAATCTATAGAATCACTCTCGGATGCCCAACATGTTCTTCTCTACTCTTTGAATATACCAAAATATCATCTATGAACATAATTGCAAAGTGATCCAGGTAGGGCTAAAATACCTTATTCATCAAGGCCATAAAAGCAACCGGGGCATTAGTTAACCTAAACGGAATAACTAAGAACTCAAAGTGCCCATACCTGATCCTGAATGCAATTTTAGGTACATCAACCTCTGTTATCTTCAATTGATAATACCCTGATCTCAAATCCAACTTAGTGAACACCTGAGCTCCTTTCAATTGATCAAGTAAATCATCAATCCTAGGCAATGGGTACTTATTCTTCACTGTCACTCGATTCAGCTGCCTATAATCGATACATAACTATAAAGTCTCATTTTTCTTCTTCACAAACAAGACTGAAGCTCCCCAAGGTGATACACTAGGTCTAATGAACCCCTTTTCTAGCAAATCCTACAGCTGAGCCTTCAACTCCATCAGTTCTACAAGTGCCATCCTATATGGAGGAATAGATATAGGAGTAGCACCTGGAACTAGATCAATTGTGAACTCTGTTTCTCGATTTGGAGGTAATCTAGGTAATTTGACGGGAAATACATCCAGGAATTCCCTAACCACGGGAATGTCCTGCATATTTAGCTCAATTCTGGTATCAATGACGTGGGCTAGATAAGCCTCACATCTACCCTATATCAACCTTAATGCACTTACAAAGGATATCATCCTGGCTGGCACCGCTTGACTAATTCCTCTAAAGATCACTTTCGACTGACCGGGAGATTTTAGTGCTACCTCCTTGGTATAAAAGTTTATGACATCCCTATGAGCAGCGATCCAATTTATGCCTAAGATAATATCTATATCTCTCAGCTGTAGTATAATAAGGTCCACCTCCAATATTGCTTGATCAATCCAAATCAAGCATCTTTTGTAGGCTTCTCCTATCACTATAGTGCTACCTATTGGTGTACTCACATCTAGTCCATACTCCAACTGCTCTCTATTACAATGAAGCCTAGATTCCAGATGTGGTGCGATGAATGAATGCATAGATCTTGGATCTAGCAATGCAAATACTTCATAAGCATAAATAAATAGTGCACTTGCAATGACATCTCAAGAGTCTTGGGCCTCTTGCCTGGTTATAGCATATAATCAGGCTTGGGATTATGGTCAGCTACTCAACACCTCTGTCCTGATAGAAGGACTCCCAGAGCTTGCTCTGCCTCTACCACAGCTTCTTTATCCAGACCTACTACCTTGGCTTTGCGGACCGTACTATCACTCCCAGATCTCCCACTCATACCAGATTGAGCTCCCAAAGCAATAGGACAATCTCTAATCTAGTGATCAAAAGACCCGCACCTAAGGCAAGCTCCATACAATTTTCATCACTCATTATCGTGCCTCTTCCCACAATGCTCAAACGGAGGCAACTAACTTTGCATTGTACCTCTTCCACTTCCTGATTGTATAAAACCATCCCTCTGTCAGAATCCTAAATGTCTTGATCCAACTGTTAGTCTAAAAGCTCTGTTCTGGTACTTACTGAATCTTTTTCTAAAACCAATCTGACTCTCACTAAACCTCTTCATTCTGGACCCTTGCCTAGTCTTCACTTGTCCCTCAATTAGTAGCGGCTCAATTTTGATTGAAGCAGCCCTCAACTCAGTGAAACTACTCAAGCTTGAAATTGCCAACCTTATTCTAATCTTCATATTGTGTGCATCCTCAAACCTCCTACACTTTTCTTCTTCAGTAGGAATAAAAGCAGTAGCATAACCCATCAAGTTGTTGAACTGGATCTCATACTCTGCCACTGACATCCTACCCTTCTTCAAGTCCAGGACTTCTTTCATCTTCCGGTCTAAGTAGATCTTGGGCATGTAGTTATCTTTGAAGACCCTCAAAAAGTCTTCCCACTTCAAGTGGGAAAGCCTGGTGGTACTACCCGGGATAGTCTTCCACCACTGATAAGCTGGGCCCAGTAGTAAGGACACTGCATAGTCAAAACTCTCATCCCACTTATAGTCCATTTGATAAAAAATCCTCTCATTCCTTTCTAGCCATCCCTCGGCCTCAGCAGGCTCTGTGTTGCCATAGAAATCCACAGCCCCCTACTTTTGAAGCCTATCATACCTCATTTCCCTTGTCTTGGGAACTCTAGGAGGCATCTCCTCTGGTAGACGAATCGAGGACTCCCTACTGGCTCTTCTCGATCCTAGGTTAGATAGTTCCCCCATTTGATCACCTATGGCGGTTGACCTATAATAAATATTAACTTCAATCAATATCTGCATTTCTCACAATATTTCATGCTTAGCATTCCTAGATATCCCTGTGGATGCCAAACCATACTCCGATACCCCCAATTGTGGTGCCCCTTACCCTAGGATACATATGGGGATGCCATGCGGACATTCCAGTACATAACCTATGATATAGTGGATTATGATAAATTACAACCTTCACTTAACATGGCATGATCTATCTTTATTCTCTTATAAAAACATCATCAAGAAATTCATAATATTTTAAAACCACAATATCCTCTTTTCATTTCATAAAAACTGAATCTCTACAGTATATCTTTCAACATCCATATTTATACATCATCATAGCCTAATATAAAAATGTGCTACATGAAAGAAGAAAATACATAAAATCTATCTAATCTGTCCATATCCGACTGACCAACCTTTGAGCAATTTCTTCTCTTTCCCCCAAAAGTACAAGTCTACACTGCTTGCAGAGTCCCTTAGTATCTAAAATCGTTTCTCGGTCTTGAAAAGTTAATGTTGCAATTTTGGTAAGATTTGCGAACTCAGTGAGGTAACCATCATCTATGGTTCACTCAATTCATGCATCATATCAATACATATAATACATATTTCACAAATTTGCATAATTTATCACATATCACATTCTCACTTAAGAGTAGACAATTTGGCATTTCAATCAATCCAACATGCTTAATAAAATGCATAAGAAATGCTCATGTGACTCTTTTCCGATTATTACGTTGTTGTGACAGAGTGCCTAAACTATCCTATATCTATTATGGATACTGGGCTCAATCATACCGTCCCTTATCTGTTGGGGATATAGGCCTCATTTTACATATTGAGCTTTTGGCTCTTAATCACATTTAGAGCTTTAAGCTCAGTTTCGGTGGCTAATTAGGTCACAACTCTCATTATCTGATTATGCATTGATGTATGGAATGCATCTCTCAAAATCAATCATGTCATAAAACATTTAGTTTGTCACATTCGCATATAAGTAGGACTTCAACATCTCATTCATATATCATAATCGTTGGACCTTCATTGTCTGAAATCAACACAACCAAATCACATTCATTTATAATTCAAACATAATATAAAACAAACAATTAATTGAGTGAGATCATCTAGGTTACTCACAGGTCACTCTCGAAGTTAATGCCTCGAAGTCCCAGCAACGTCTGGATGTTGAGATCAGTTGCTACGCTATAACAAGCAATATATACATATCACAATTTGCACAATTATAAGTGTTTATTAATGCACACACACACACATACACATATATATGAAGTATGCAAAATGCATGTTCATAACAATCCCAGGTATTTTTCTCTTATTCTCATCACATATTCATTCCTATCTCAAAACTCACCTAAGTATAATTTGTACTTAGGTTGGCACCTTAATAAAACCATTAAATTCATAACTCATTGAATCATTTCAGATTTTTCCAAAAATTGACTTTCGGTTCTACTGTTCTTGATCATTTAAACAAAAAAATAAAGTAATTTGGCATTACTCCCTTTTATAAAATTATTATACTATCTCTTAAGTTTCTAAAGACACCAAAATCATTCAATTTGGTTCAGTAATCCAAAAGTTATACCTCAAGCATTTTCAGACTGTTCTTGTACTGAAATAATACACTATACTCAATTTTCATCCCAAAATTTAAAGTCTTTGAGACTGAATCAAAATTCTACTTCTTTGTAAAATTTTTATGTATCCCTATGTCTCTAGTTTACTTAAAATTAAAAAATCATCTCATTCTGATGACTATAGAACAAGATATTGTTAAAATATCGAAGTATGTTCAGTAAAATATTCAAGTTCATACTATTAACAGATTCCCTCAATTTCATTCCATCAATCTTTTTCAAATAAATTTATAATGCTACCAATATTTATTTAGAGGTATTATAATATGTTAGGAATCTATTGGTTTAAGAATTAAGTCATTTGGAGGTCTAGAGAAGAAGTTATAGTCAAAAGAAGCGAGACTATTCAGTTTGCAAAATGTTCTTAGGTATTAGAGAGCACAGTGTCACAATGTGAAAATTAAAAACTCTAGTAATCAACACTCACTGGGGTGAGAGAGAAATTTCACGGGTGTTAGAAATGAAAAATCACAGGTGTTAGGAAGAGTCACAGGTGTGAGAGAAGAAAAACGAAGTGCGATCGCGACTTCCCAATCGCATACCCTCATTTCGAACCCCTATAACTTTCAATCCAGAAATCTAAAAATTCTAGACTTTATATCATTAAAAAGCTAAAAGAAAGATATAGAAACTTTCATGAAGATAATTTTGTCAAAATCTTTCTGGATCAAGACAGTTTAATCATGGAATTTTCAGGCCACATTTTTACCCTTTCTTTTTTCCTCTCTTCTTTCTTTTATTATAAACCAACTGCTCTAACTTATCTTCTCCAAAATTCTATTCAATTGATTTCATATGGATAAAATTTTTGATGGGGATGTATATTGGTGTGTTATGAGTCCAATGGTTAAAGTCCCATGTCATTTGGAGGTCGGAAGAAGGAGATAGAGCCAAAAGATCGAAGGATGTTGTGTTAGCCTCCAACCTTCGAAGTTGTGATCGTGTATGAGCACGATCACGAGTTGCTATCAACTTATGAAGTTGTGATCATATTGCTTTCCTATCTTCTTTTCCTAAAACGCTCCGAAACTCTTCACTTTTTTCTTCTTTTTTCTTTTCTTAAATTCTTGCTTTTCTTTCCAAACCAACTTCCCTAACTAATCTTGAACACATTTTCAACTCTCATTCTAATAAAATCATTCACAAACAAAATCCAAAATCCAAAATCCATACTTAAACAAAATCATCGAGAATAGAAGAAAATTAATTCATGCATTTCACCATTCTCTGCACTTTTTTCACTGTCAATTTTCCATATTTTCATTTTCCACATTCTCTTAAATTTCTTCATCAAACTATCATTTAAACAATCTTTATCCTCTTAAAACATCGTCTTACAACTATTCTACAACTCTAAATTCATTCTTTTGTTCCTCTCTAAAAATACTCACATTTACACAATACTTAATTGATATTGCTCCAAAATCTGTAACAACTCAAGAAGCCCTAAACTTGAAGCAACTCACGTACACCATTGTAGGGGTTGGCAAGTTTCTTCTTTTCTTAAGGCAAAGGGATGGAAACCGAAGTTGGGAGTAGCAAAAAGATAGATGAAAACAAGGTTTAACTTTAGTGGAGTTTTGATGAAAAACTTTGTGTTAAAGAAAATCTTAAGGAAGAAGCTACGATAAAGAAGAAGACAAGAACAGTAACTTGTCTTTAAAGGTTAAGAAAAATTGACTTTAATGTTAAACATTTGTCCATTTCTTAAGCGATTAGCTAATTTCCTAACTAACTAGTCCTTATTGAACTAGTTCCCTAACTCTCATGCTTTCATTATAATTATCTCCAATTTGTCTCTATTTTTCATAGTCATTATCTCAAAAATTCTGAAGTCGACTGCTAAATTTTTCTTCAATATCATTACACTCATTTCTTTTTTTCGTAGATCAATTTACTTGCCAATTGGCATTTTTTCTAGTACAATAATATCCAACATTTTCGAAAAATTTTCCTAAAATTGACCAAAATTCAAAATTATCAAATACAATTACCATTTAAATTTTCAATACAAAAAATTCAAAAATTCTCAATAATATCATATCACAATTCAATTATTCTCAGAATTATCAATTTATGCATGTATAATTTTTTTCATGTGCAAAAGTTCAATATTCACGTTTATGTGTCTATCATATAATGCCTGAGCATGAAATGTGTTTTCTAATCTTTCAGTAATCTTTCATATGTACTATTTTAGCGTTAACATGGGTAACGGGATGTTACAAAAGCGAGGAATCAAAGCTGTAGTAAGGAGTCGATATAATTTCTACGATCTTTTATGTTATTTATTTTTGTAATACCGTATCATGTATGGATTGAACATATTGATTTAGTTATAATGCTTCTGTTGTGTTTTGATTTTGAAAAAAGTTTTGAAATATACCGTTTTAGTCAAATCAAGTATGCCTATGTTTTTAATCCAATAATTGGTATTAGAGACATTTTATTATCCATGATTTCGGTTCCTATAAGTGATGCATGGGTTGAGAATTAAATTTTGTATTCTGCATATTTTTTATATTATAGAAATATATATGGTGTATGTTTTGCTCTTTTGGTTGTCCATAGAATATAGTTTTACCTTGTAAGTTTTCTTCGTTTGGTTTGTAACAAGGAGGGTGGCCTATTTTCACCTCGTTTCCTCTTTGGCTCCATTTTTCTATTTTCTTTAATTTTTTAATGTACAAATTTTTGTAATATTGAATATGGAGCAACCATGGATCGAACAGAAGAATAGGTAATGGTTTCGATGTATCTTTTAGTGTATTGGCAAAGTTTCGATTTTGTGAAAACCAAAGTGCTAGAATTTTGTTTTAACAAAGTTTCAGTTTTATAAAAACTAAATTGCTGGAATTTTTGTTTTAACAATGTTTAGATTTTTTGAAACATAAGTGCTAGAATTTTTGTTTTCATATTGCCAAAGTTTCAGTTTTGATGAAAAACAAGTGCTGGAAATTTTGTTTTCAAAGTGACAAATTTCAATTTTGTGAAAATGCCATTACACACTTTTTACCAAATGGGATGGGTCATGTGAACAAACAGTTCAAAGTGAAAGATCCAAGTCCAAAATTTTTTATTATGGGCCAAAAAGCCTTGTAATTATTTTTATGCTCTAGGATGGATAATCAAAAGTAGTGTTATTATTCATGAGATGAATGGATGGATGGATGCTTATAATATGTGATATTATGTGATAATATGCCATTTAGAATAAGTTCCAACCATAGGCTTTTCCATGCATTCATTATGTATGAGATATATAATGAAACAATATAGGATGGATAATAAATTGTATATAAACAAGATGGTATTTATTAAAACTTAAAGCCCAGAAAGATTGAGTGGGAGAGGATGCTCATGTGAGAGTCCACGGTCACCATGTGATGGCCCATTTGTATGTGGTTAAGTGTTACTCCCCACCGGAGGACAATAACCCTAGATCTTGCATGGTTTGTGTCTCTTAAAGGATAAGTTAACTCAATGGTAGCAAATGTGACATCCCATCAAGGCATCATTTGTAAATACCTTAAATGGATGAATCAAATGGTTACACACTCAACATATTTTGTCAATAAGCTATGCACCATAGCTCTGTTGATAAATGTATGGACCAAATTAAGGCATTTCTAAAAAGGTTAGGTATAAAGATTCTTAGTAGTTTTTTAAGAGGAAGGGTCCAGTTTTTCTTTTAATGGATAAGATAGCCCATCGTCACTTAATCCGTCATAGATAAGAAAAATAACTGTCGTATAATGATTTAATTGTTTTAAGTTTTGTTAAATCTAGCATCATACATACATGCATCATTATTTTATACAAAGTCCCAATATTGTTGACTAATATGCTCATTTTTTAATTATTTATATTTTTAGACATAACCACCACAATATGAATCCACTCACTTTACTCTTTGATTAATAACAAATTGGAAAATGCATAGATTTTTAATGAAGGGAGATGTAACCTTGACATTGTTCTTCAATATGAATAAATTTCATAGGTATTAATGGACAATGAGCCTGCACCTCCGGGTGACAATTCAACTTCTGAGCAAGTCCAACAACATGAGTAATGGCAGAATGTTGATAAGACTACTAAGTGCTATATTCTAGCTTTTGTCAACGGAATGTTGCAAACGCAAATTACATGCTTAACGTATTCTTTACAGTTACTAAGGTTGAGATGCTTGGTGCGGATATGGATACGAACATGCAGATGATTATGATCATCAATAGCTTAAATTCTTCTTTTAGTAGTTTAAATTGGACTATGAGCTCAATAGTAAGGATTGCACCTTGAGTGAGTTGATGAAGACCCTTTAAAGTATGGAGGAGATATTAAATATAAAGGCTCGTGGGCCAGAAGCTAATGTATCATCTTCTTCTAGGCCTAAAAGTAGAGGCAAGCAAAAGAAGAAGGGTCTAACGAAAAATAAGGCCCAATCTATGAAAAAGAAGGCCAAATTAGACACCAAGAAAAAGTGTTTCCACTATGGTGAGAAGGGCCACTAGAAAAGAAACTGTGCAGTCTACCTTAAGTCCCTTAAAAGAAAACAAGGTATGGGTTTCTTAAGTTTTTTAGGAACTAGAAATGTGGTAGATTCGTTTGATTCTTGGATATTAGATTTAGGAGCCACTGACCATATTTGCAATTCTTTGTAGGGGTTCTAGCAAAGGAAAAGCCTACCTAAAGGTGAATTTCAAGTCAAGATAGCAGATGGATCCTACATTTCAGTAGAATTAGCGGGAGTAATTATCTTAGACTTTCCTAGTGGTTATAGGTTATATTTAGAAGATGTGTATTACATCCCAATGATTGTAAGGAACATGATTTCTATTTTTCGTTTAATAGAATCTAGTTCCTTATATTTTGAAAATGTTATTTCAATATTTAAGAATAAGGATTTTATTTGAAATGCAATAGTTAAATAGGGTTGTTGTTCATAAAACTTATGACAGGCTCACTAAACACCATAGAATTAAAAACATCAAGACAAACCAATGACTCTAGCATTAATTTAAAATATCTATGGAACTTAAGAATGGGTCATGTCAATTAGAAAATACTTGATAGGTTAATGAAGGATGGGATCCTTGCGGGCTTGTTGGTGATCCATTACCCACCTGTGAAACTTATATTAAAGGAGACTTGACTAAGGCCTCATTTCCTTCCAAAGGAAACAGATCTAAATCCACGTTAGACCTAGTACACACTGATGTATGTGAGGCCATGAACGTACAAGCTAGAGAGGAGGTTATGAATACTATATAACCTTTATAGATGATTAATCTAGACATGGCTATTTATATTTGATGCATAAAAAGAGTGATTTCTTTGAAAAGTTCAAAGAATTCCAAGCTGATGCTAAGAAGTAGCTAGGCAAGCCATTAAAACAACTTAGATCGGATTGACGTGGTGAATACTTATCTAGAGATTTCCAACAATTTCTAATGGATAATGGAATTGTTTCCAACTTGTCAGCACCTCAAACACCTGAACAGAATGGTGTAGCTGAGAGGAGGAATAGGACTCTATTAGAAATTGTAAGAACAAGGATGTCCTATGCTAGCCTTCCAAAGTCATTCTGGCGATATGCCATACAAACGACAACTTATCTTCTTAACTTTGCTCCATCTAGATCAGTGCCTAAAATATCTAGGGAGTTATAGACTGGTCGAGTGCCTTCATAATGGTACTTAAGGACTTGGGGCTACCTAGCCTATGTTCTAAGGCCTGAATCGACAAAGATGGAACTAATGTTAGAAGTATATTTGTTTGTAGGATATCCTACAAGTACACGAGGGTACAATTTTTACAGTCCTTAAGATAGGAAGGTTTTTATGTCGACAAATGCGACCTTCTTGGAGGAAGAATTTATAAGACATCACAAAGGAAGAAGTGAGGTAGTACTCGAGGAGTTAGTTATTTCATCCAAACTAAGAGTTGATTTGGATATAGCAAAACAAGATGTCAAATGGATTGAAGAGTTGAATCAAAAGAGTAGCCTAAACATCAAGTAGTGCCTTAATGTAGTAAAAGGGTTGTGAGATAACTAGACAGGTATCTAGGTCTAGGAGAAGGCATAATTTCCATTTTGGACTAATAAGAAATGAATCCCATTACTTATATGCAGCTTATAAATGATGTTGATGTAGAAAAATTGCATAATGATGGAATCGAAAATAGATTCCATGTACACTAATAAATTCTAGATCCTTATTAATCTACCACTTGGTGTAAAAGCTATAGGGTGTAAATGGATCTTCTAAAGGAAACGATGATTTGATGTAAAGGTAGAGACTTTTAAAGCTAGATTGTTAGCTAAGGCCTATACTTAAAAAGAGGGTATAGATTACGAGGAGAATTTTTCTCCGGTTGCCATGCTTAAGTCCATCAGAATTCTTTTGGTAATAGTAACCTATTTCTATTATTAAATATGGAAAACAGATAACAAAATTGCATTTGTTAATGGGGACCTTGAAGAGACCATTTATATGGCCCAATCAGAAGGATTCATCGGGTCAAGTAATAAACATAAGGTAAGTAAATTGTAGAGGTCCATTTATGGACTTAAGCAAGCATCTAAATCCTGGAACATTAGGTTTGATAAGTCTATCAAAACCTATGGGTTCATACAAAACGTAGATGAACCTTATATTTGTAAAAGGATATAAGAAGGCAAGGTTATTTTCCTAGTATTATATGATGATGACATTCTGCTCATTGGGAATGATATAGGAATGTTATCTATAGTTAAGGGATGGCTGGACGAACAGTTCTCAATGAAGGATTTAGGAGAGGCTAACTATGTTCTAGGGATCAAGTCTATAAGGGATCATAAGAACAAATTGATAACTTTGTCTAAAATAACCTACATTAAGAACATGCTCAAAAAGTTTGCCATGCAAGATTCGAAAAGGGGTTTTACACCTACTAGACATGGAGTCAAGCTTTCAAAGGAGTAGGAACTAAAGACCCAAGAGGAGGTCAAATGTATGCACAATATTCCATATGCTTCAGTAGTTGGAATTTTAATATATTTTATACTTTGCGCTAGACCAGATATCTATTATGCAATGGGAATGGTAAGTAGATTCTAGTCCAATCTAAGAATGGAGCATTAGATTCTGGTTAAGTGCATATTAAAGTATCTTCGTAGGGCGAAGAACTTAATGCTTGTTTATTTTGAAAGTAGCCTTGTTTCAATAGGATATACAAATTTCGATTTCCAATTAGATGTTGATTAAAGGAAATCAACTTTTTGTTCTACAATTCTTTTAGGAGGGGGAGCCATAGTTTGAACGAGTGTCAAGCAATGTTGTGTTGTTAATTTGACTATAGAGGTTGAGTATGTTGTTGCTTGTGATGCAGCAAAGGAAGTTGTCTGGCTCTGTAAGTTCCAAAATGATTTGGAGGTAATTCCCAAGGCAGAAAAGGCCATTACGCTTTATTGTGATAATAGCGGGGCAGTGGCTAATTCTAAAGAACCTCAGAATCATAAAGCCGCTAAACACATTGAGCAAAAGTATCATTTTATAAGGGAGATAATACAACGTGGTGGGGTGAATGTGGTAAAGATTACCACAGAGCAAAACCTTGCTGATCCATTTACAAAGATGCTGTCTTAAAAGAGTTTTGAGGGTAACCTAGTAGGGATGAGAATGAGGGAGTTTTGAGGGTCACCGAGCAAGGATGAGAATGAGGGATATGTCAAACTCGCTTTAACACAAGTGGGAGATTTTCGGAGTTATGTAAATATAGTGCTTTAGAAAGCAAGAGTATTTACATATAACTTAATCTTCTTCCAGTTACTTTTGTAATTAAAATATTTATTATTAATAAAACAAACAAGTTTGGTTTTATTTGTATGAGCATTATATAACTAGTAATAAGGTATCAAGATTCTTTTGCAAGTAATATACATATGCATAGAGATGTATAGGAAACATGTACATTATTAGAATCTAAATAAGTTGATTCACAGTTGAATAATCAAGTTGATCGCTTGATTATGGTTTAGATTGTAGTGTTGTGATTTATCTACATGTAAGTAAATAAGTTCACTTCATGGAAATGATGAGTTTCATATCATGATAGTAGTTGACTATCGATAATGGCACTATTAATTGAATATGGAATCATGTATGCTTTTAAAGAATAAAGTAGGTCATTACTTTAATCTTAAAACATAGACTTTAGTATTCGTTTATTAAGAACCACAATCTTGATGAGTGGTGAACTCATATATGTTTCATTGTAATTCTTGATATGATCGAAATGGATTTTCATAGAGTATCAATCCAGTGTCTGCATATTGGAATTATTAACTGAAACATGTATCAGGGAACATTTATTCAAATAAATAGTTTATAGTGATATCATCGCTTCTAGATGTTTTGGGGATTGGAGATTAAACTAGTGCCAGTAGTTTGATGGACTAGTTATCTATCAAGTCTCAACACCAAGATGAGATCTTGTGTGTTAATCACCATGTAGAGTAAAACGAGACAAGTAGAAGAAAAAACCAACATAAGGGTAAAATAGTAATTTTACCCTTTATTGTGTGGATGGCTATAATATGGTTCATAATGAAGTTTACAAATGGACATCTTATTTGAAACACGTATTCTTGTAATATTTATTAATTCAGGAATTCAACTATTTGTCTTTAGTGGAATGACATTTGGTTAATAAGATGGAATTAATTATAATGAGATTAAATTCATTCTAGGCTTATTGGAGCTCGAATTATATATATAAGTCTAATTATATTTCCCACTAAGCTTTTAAGAAGGTTATCAAGCAAAGTAAGAAATATAAATAGAGGTTTTAAAGCATATGATTGAATGTTGGGCTTACACTAATTAATTGTTAATTATAAGCCCAAATGAACATTTAATATTGGGCTGGACTTTGTTTTGATTTGATTACGTAGATTAATTAAATTGAAACAAAGTTATTAAAGATAAAAGGAGGGAAAATTTCAGTTTTATAGTTAAATGTGCAACTGCACATTTAACATTGAGTTGCTAAATTAAAGATGGTTTGTATCATGCTTCATCATCATTAAATAGAGTAATGATCTTATTAAATGGTTTAATGGTTGTCTTTTAAAGATGGCATGTAACCTTTTAGCATTTATTTGATTAAAGGAAGGAAGAGGTGCTTTGATGTACTCTCTCTCCCTTCTTTCATCTTATAACCAAAAATGAGAGGCTCTCATTTAGGTTATGGGTCTTTTCATATAGCCATATTAAATAAATGAGAAGAGTCTCATTTATTGGATTCTTTATGATTGAAGGATGAAGTGATGCATATCACTTCTTTCTTTGATGTTTAACCAAAATTGAGAAGAAGAATTGAAGGTTTTCTTGCATTTTTGACTCACTTCCTCCTTTTGTTAATGAGTTAGCTGAAACTTAAATGAGAAGAGTCTCATTTTTGGCTTCTTTTAACTAAAGGAAAAACTTTTTCAAATTGCTTCTCATTTCCCACCAAAAGATCTTGTTAACCAAATTGTCCAAGAAGAACAAGCTGTAGATCGGATTGGTCGAGGATACACTAGCAAGGAGAGGATACTAAAGAGAGGAGTCAAAGCTATAGCATAGAGTCGGTATAATTTCTAACATTTTTTATGTTATTTATTTTTCTAATATTGTATCATGTATGGATTAAACATATTGATTTGGTTATAATGCTTCTGTTGTGTTTTGATTTGAAAAAAAGTTTTGAAATATATCGTTTTAACCAAATTAAGTATGCTTATGATTTCAATCCAATAATGGGTATCAGAGAATTTTTATTATCTATAATTTCAGTTCTTATATGTGATGCACGGGTAGACAATTAAATTTTGTATGTTGCATATTTTTTATTTGATAGAAATATATATGATGTATGTTTTGTTCTTTTGGTTTTCCATAGAATATAGTTTTATATTGTAAGTTTAATTCGCTTGGTTTGTAACAAGGAGAGTGGCCTATCATCGACATGTTTCCTCTCTGGTTTTATTTTTCTGTTTTCTTTGATTTTGTAATGTACAAAATTTTGTAATATTGAAGATGGAGCAACCATAGATCAAAGAGAAGAATAGGTAATGGTTTTGGTGTATCTTTTGGTGTATTGGCAAAGTTTCGATTTTGTGAAAACCAAAGTGCTAGAATTTTGTTTAACAAAGTTTCGGTTTTATGGAAAATAAAGTGCTAGAATTTTTGTTTTAACAAAGTTATGTTTTATGAAATATAAGTGCTGGAATTTTTGAGTGTCTGATTTACAAAAAACAAGTGCTGGAATTTTTGTTTTCAAAGTGACAAATTTTGATTTTATTAAAATGTCATTACACACTTTTTACCGAATAGGCTAGGTCTTTCGAACGAAGAGTTCGAAGCGGAAGATCCAAGTCCAAGAAATTTTGTTATGGGCCAAAGAGCCTTGTAATTATTTTTATGCTTTAGGATGGACAATCAAAAGTAGTGTTATTATTCATGAGATGAATGGATGGATGGATGCTTATAATATGTTATATTATGTGATAGTATGCCATTTAGAATAATTGCCAACCCTAGGCTTTTCCATGCATTCATTATGTATTAGATATATAACGAAACAATATAGGATGATTAATAAATTGCATCTAGACAAGATGATATTTATTAAGACCTAAAGACCAAAAAGATTGAGAGGGAGAGGATGCTCATATGAGAGTCCACGGTCTCCATATGATGGACCATTTGCATGTGGTGAAGTGTTACTCCCCACCGGAGGACACGAATCCTATATCTTGCTTAGTTTGGGTATCTTAAAGGATAATTTAACTCATTGGTAGAAAATGTGACCTCCACTGAGGCACAATTTACAAGTAAGTTTCGTGAATGAATCAAATGGTTACACACTCAACATATTTTGTCAATAACCTGCCCATCGTAGCTCTATTGATAAATGTATGGACCAAATTAAGGCATTTCTCAAAAGGTTAGGCATGAAGATGTATGGCAGTTTTTTGAGTGAGAGGGTTTCAGTTTTTTTTTTAATGGATAGGATAGCCCACCATCAGTTATTCCCTTATAGATAAGAAAAATAACCGTCGTATAGTTATTTAATTGTTTTATGTTTGTTAAATCTATCATCATGTATACATGCATCATTATTTTATATAAAGTCCTAATATTGTTGACTAGTATGCTTATGTTTTAATTATTTATATTTTCAGACATAATCACCACAATATGAATCCACTCACTTTGCTCTTGACTAATAACAAATTGGAAAATGGATAGATTTTTAGTGAATGGAGACGTAACCTTGACATTGTTCTTTAATATGAACGAATTTCATGGGTATTAATGGACAATGAGCCTGCACCTCTAGATGACAATTCAACATTTGAGCAAGTTCAACAATATTAGTGATAGCAAAATGCTGATAAGACTATACTAATTATTACATTCTAGCTTCTGTCAATGGAATGTTGCTAAAGCAAATTGCATATATGAAAATTGCTAGTGCAATGGTTCATCACCTACATAAGATGTTTGGTGTGAGGACTAGGTCTGCAAGGGTGAAAGCTATCCAAACCTTTTATAATCTCAGACAAAAACCTGGTGAATCGGTGCGGGATTACATGCTTAAGATAATTTCTGCGGTTATTGAGGCTGAAATACTTGGGGCAGATATGAATGCAGACACTCAAATGATTATGATCATCAATAGCTTAAACTCTTCTTTTCAATAATTTAAGTTTGACTATGAGCTCAACAACAAGGATTACACCTTGACTAAGATGATGAATAACCTCCAAAGTACGAAGGAGATATTAAATATCAAGGCTCATAGGCCAAAAGCTAAAGTAGCATCTTCTTCTAAGCCCAAGGATAAGGGAAATCAAAAGAAAAATGGTCTAATGAAAAAGAAGGGCTAAATAGGGGTCATTGCCCAACCTATGAAAAAGAAGGCCAAAGAGGACACCAAGGGAAAATGTTTCCACTATTGTGAGAAGGGCCACAGGAAAAGAAACTGTGCAGTCTACCTTGAGTCCCTCAAAAGCAAACAAGGTATGGGTTTCCTAAGTTTGTTAGGAACTAGAAATGTGGCAGATTCATCTGATTCTTAAATATTAGATTCAAAAGCCACTATCCATGTTTGCAATTCTTTGCAGGGGTTCCAGCAAAGGAAAAGACTACCTAAAGGCTAGTTTTAAGTCAAGATAGTAAATGCATCTTACGTTTCTGCAGAATCAGTGGGAGTAATTATCTTATACTTTCCTAGTGGTCGTAGGTTATATTTGCAGGATGTATATTACATCCCAATGATTATAAGAAACATGATTTCTATTTTTCGTTTAATAGAATCTAGTTAATCCTTATATTTTGAAAATGTTGTTTCAATATTTGAGAATAATGATGTTATTTGTAATGCAATAATTGAATAGGGATTGTTCTTTATAGTGATAGGCTCACTAAACACCCTAGAATTAATAACACTAAGACAATCTAATGACTCTAGCATTAGTTCAAAATATCTGTGGCACTTGAGAATGGCTCCTATCAATCAAAAAAGACTTGACAGGTTAGTGAAGGATGGGACCCTTGCAGGCTTAGATAATGATCTATTACCCACTTGTGAATCTTGTATTGAAGGAAAAATGACCAAAGCCTTATTTTCGACCAAAGGAAACAAATCTGAATCCATGTTGTACCTAGTACACACTGATGTATATGGGCCCATGAATGTACAAGCTAGAGGAGGTTATAAATAGTATATAACCTTTATAGATGATTACTCTAGACATGGGTATTTGTATTTGATGCATAAAAAGAGTGAGTCCTTTGAAAAGTTCAAAGAATTCCAAGATGAAGCTGAGAAGTAGCTAGGCAAGCTATTAAAACAACTTCGATCGGATTGAGGTGGTGAGTAGTTATCTAGAGAGTTGCAACAATTTCTAATTGACAATGGAATTGTTTCCAAATTTTTAGCTCCTCAAACACCTCAACAGAATGATGTAGTTAAGAGGAGGAATAGGACTCTATTAGAAATGGTAAGATCAATGATATGCTATGCTAGCCTTCCATAATCGTTCTGGCAATATGCCTTACAAACGACAACTTATTTTCCTAACTTTACTCCATCCAATTCAGTGCCTAAAACACCTAGGGAGTTATAGACTGTCCGAGTGCCTTCATTATAGTACTTAAGGGCTTGGGGCTGCCTAGCCCATGTTCTAAGGCCTGAATCCACAAAGATGGAACTAAGGTCAGAAGTATGTTTGTTTGTAGGATATCCTAAGGGTACACGAGGGTACTATTTTTATAGTCCTCAAGATAGGAAGGTGTTTGTGTTTACAAATTTGACCTTCTCGGAGGAAGAATTTGTGAGATATCACAAAGGAAGAAGTGAAGCAGTACTAAAGGAGTTAGATATTTCATCTAAACTTAGAGTTTGTTTTGATATAGTAGAATAAGATGTCAAAATGGATTCAGGAGTTGAATCAGAAGAGCAGCATGAACATCAAGTAGTGCCTTGGTGTAGTGGGAGGGTTGGGAGACAACCAGACAAGTATCTAGTTCTAGGAGAAGGAATAACCACCATCTCGGACTAATAAGAAATGAATCCCATTACTTATACATAGCCTATAAATGATGTTGATGTAGAAAAATGACTCAAAGCGATGGAATCGGAATAGGTTTTATGTACGTCAATGAAGTCTGGATCCTTGTAGATCTACCACCAGGTGCAAAAGCTATACGTTGTAAGTGGATCTTCAAAAGGAAACGAGGATGTGATGGAAAGGTAGAGACTTTTAAATCTAGATTGATAGCTAAGGGCTATACTCAAAAAATGGGTATAAATTATGAGCAGACTTTTTCTCTGGTTGCCATGCTTAGGTCCATCAGAATTCTTTTGTCTATAACAACCTATTTTGATTATGAAATATGTCAAATAGATGTCAAGACTGCATTTCTTAATAGGGATCTTGAGGAGACCATTTATGTGGCCCAACCAGAAGGATTCGTTGAGCCAAGTAATGAGCATAAGGAATGCAAATTGTAGAGGTCCATTTATAGAATTAAGCAATCATCTAAATCTTGGAACATTAGG